>JADKLZ010055998.1:0-15378 GCA_021533235.1 Biomphalaria straminea | reverse complement strand
ATAGATTGATTGATGAGCTCATCATGCCAGGGACCTTGGCTCGCGTAAGTGTCATTGTCCAGTTCTGGAATGGCGCATCTGTTGTTATACATTCCAGTTAGTTTTATTGATAACAAGTATAAGAAAACATTTTAACTAGGTATTAATTGTTTGTTATTGAGTGAGTGTGATAATGTATTTCTATTGTTACGGTAGGATGAGGTTAGCGGTGCAAGAGAAGTAGCCTTGTCATCAGCGGACTTGGGTAGGCCAGATGACTCCAGAACGTGAGGCTGAAAAAAAGTGTTATTATAGTGAGCTAGATTTTGTTTAAATACCATTTTATAATATTACTAAAGTCTACTAGCCCAGGTATAGACTAAATTCTAAGTCATTTCTTTTAAAGTAGTGCTAGATCTTCAGCAAAATTCAAATCCTCAAAGTTAAAAAAAAAATCTATTTGGAGATTTTCGTTTCATCAGAATACCCAAAATTAGCTTAAATTTAAACAAGTTTATAACAAAAAATGATGCTTATGCCTTCCCGACATAATATAGGCACTCTTAGAGACATATAATAATGACTAGCCGACCCGCAGCGTAGCATACGTCGCTATTTAGTGACGGGTGAACACTTCCTGAAAGACAAATGGGGTGGGTTTGGGCAAACGACTATGTCAGAGAGTCGGCGTGCGTGTGTGGTGTCCTGCATGGTTGGGCGACGTAGAGAATTATATAAACAGATAAGAATACATACAATTTTCTATTAATGATATAGGTCGTTGCTGAAAAAAATACTTGTACTTTTATACAGCTCTTAGCATTTAAAAATATATCTTTTATAAGTTTTCTTGAAAAAAATATACACTATACTTTCTATAGGCATGTCTATCACGATAACATATTGCGATATTTTTACCATACTAAAATCCTATTTTATGTATGTTCGTTCTTGTACCACTAATTTTTATTAATCTACTAGCTAAATTTTACCCGGCTTTGCTCGGGTTTTTCTTTCTACAAATAGCATGCATTTAGTCTCTTTGAATAATCAATAATGACGTGAACAAAAAAGATGATAATTTTAAAAATAAATCAATTCATCCACTGCTGTGTGTGAGAAAGAAGAGCTAAGTCGTCTGCAAAGTGTAGGTCATCTAACTGTTTCCAAAGTGTCAACTGTATACCGTTCTGCTTCTGGTCAGTTACTGTCTTCATGATCCAATCTATGTCTAGTAGAAATAAGAAGGAAAAGAGTAAACAGCCTTGTCTCACTCATGTTTGGACTTCAAATGCCTCTGTCAGTTGTCTGCCATGCACTACTATGCAAGTTATCCCTTCATATGACTTCTTGATGATGTTATTAATTTTTTCAGGCACCCCATTGTGTCTCAAAAGTCTCCAGAGGGTCCATCTGTCCACACTGTCTAATGCCTTCTCATAGTCTATAAAACTGACGTAGATAGGGGAGTTCCGTTCCATTGACTGTTCCAAAATTAAACGTAGTGTTGCTATCTGATCTGTACATGATCTCTCCTTTCGAAAGCCGGCTTGTTAGTCACGGAGATGTGGGTCTACAGCATCTTTCATTTGGTTTAACAGAATGCAATTAAACACTTTCCCTGGAATGGACAGTAGTGTTATCCCTCGATAGTTAGAGCAGGAACTAAGATCGCCTTTCTTTGGGAGTTTGATGAGGTAGCCCTCCTTCCAATCTGGTGGCACTTCTTTTTTCCCATATTTTTAGAAATATAAGAGTTCCAGCCTCCAAATGAGAAGAAAGTAGTTTATTAGATCTAGGTCAATCTAGGTCATCAATGAAATGAAAGCTTTTAGATCTAATTTTAAAATAGTTATTGTTAATTAAAAGTATAGTCATCTATATAAGAGAGTAAGCTATATTGAACTCTCATTGATTTAAATAAAAAAAAACGCAAAATAGAGCTTAATTATTCAAAGGTCAATATCTGTTTTTATTTTTGTGTAGCTATGTAAGTTCATGACCCCTGACGCGTCGCCTTGGTGACAAAAAAAACCGCGATAAAATATATTTTATAATTTAAGCGAACACGTGAATGCAAATGTTAATATAACATTGTTAGTTTAATTTTATTTAGATCTAGATCTTGATTCTTAAAAGAAAATTGAATGCCTTCGTAATCTATAACTAAAAACTCTAAACTTGTATTGACCTCGATCTAAATCAGTATGTAGGTCAACAACATTCACTTGGATGCAAGAGAAGAAATGTTGTTAACACGTATGTAAATTAATGTGTAACAATGTTGTCAAGAGGTATCACTACGCGGCGAGAGTGATGGTTCGCGACTTACGGAAAAGTATTTACATTTAGAACGAACCATTTTATGTAAAAAATGTTTTGTAAACTCAAATTTGAAGGTTAATTAAATTTAATAATGAAATAAATAGACACTAATATGTATATTCATGTGTAAAAGTAAAAAATTATGTTTTATTGATTGATAGTTAATTTAGATCTAGACATTTTTATCTCTGCGCATGCGTGTGACCCTTCAGTCTTGCATCATCCTCTAGACATGGCCTTGTGACCTAGTTTTTGTTAGATACAATAGTCTAATAGACTTGGTCAACTTTATTTTTTTTAAGGGTCTTAAGTTTGTTTTAGGGCTACAATACATACACTACGGCCTAAGTTGGTACCCAAGGAACATTTCTGACAAGTTTAATCAACATTGGTCAAGCGGTTTTGATTTCCATTCGGCTCATACATACATACATACATACATACATACGCCTTTCTTTTCCCTTTATAAAGTAGATTTGCAAAAGTGATCTTTGTATATGACCCCTTTGATATTGTCTAATTTGTCTATTTATCTCAAATCCTCTACCAATCTTCTTATGCTTATACGTTTTTCTTAAGGTCTCCACAATTCTTCACATTCCGTTCTCTCATCTTTCTGTGTTACTGTAATGTATTGCTCAGAGAATGTTAATTGCAGCTAGGAAGTCGTAATGCAAACAAATTTATCGTGACAATTGCCTATTCACATTAAAACTGCGTTTGAAAACATACTATTTTTAACTTTAGAAAACTATTGTCAGGGAGGGTTTGCAGGCTCATCCAGGGGATGAATTGTGGGTCAGGGCTTTTCTCTCCCTGCGCAGGATAATCTAAACAAAGGTAACGGCATATAACACCGAATGCCAACAGTATAGTATGTAACCGGCAACACAAACAGTAGTCAAATTTAACGATGGGTTAACTTACAATAGTTAACACCAGGATTAGGCTTAACAATTTAATGAAATATGATGAAGCATTAATAACAAATAAATATTTAATGAAATATGATGAAGCATTAATAACAAATAAATATTGGTAGTGTTACATAGGCATTACAAGTAAGCAAGTTATTCAAAGTAACAATGTTATTATCAGTAAATATAACACACCTCTCTCACGATAACTAACATTCAAGCTTCAAGGGCGGAGAGACAACATTCATTCGCATAGGCCCAAGCCTAACACCCGTTACAACGGGAAAAGAGACCATCAACCAAAACACCAAACCAAACATCAGACCATCAGCTAACACACCAAAGCTCTTTCTCTCTCGTGCGGGAACCAAGGATGACGTAAACACACAAATACACAATATTCTAGACAACAAAACGCACCGAATATAAACTACTTCCTATACACTCAAACACCACTATTAAATACACAAGAAAACTTCACGCGCGCACAACTACATTCAATTAAGAATAAACAAAATTTAAATAAATATAAAGAACATTCAAATAAATATATACAAAATTTATATAACTATTAACAACAGTCAAATAAATATAAACAGAATTTAAATAACTATAGACTACATTCAAATAAGTATAAACAGAATATTTATAACTGTAAACTACATTCAAATAAGAATCCTACCTGTGATCTGGTACAGCCAATACAAAGACTGACACTAGAATATGGAATGCTGTGGGCACGGACACTAGACATGTTAGCAAGAACATACGCTTTTGGTAGCTGCCGAAGTCTCCAAGCTCATGAATGACATCATCAAACTTCATTTTTGTTTTTCAAGCCTCTTTCTGTTCTTTCAAGGGATATAATCTTTAGATAACAAAATTACACAAGACCCAGCAGGCTTACCATGTGTCCATTGTTTGGTAAATAATGCTGGTAGTAGTTTCAATATTTTAAACAAGAATATCAGAAGCAACAAATTACAAACTATCAATAATCACAAGCTTCTCTCCCTCTATACAAACTATTCACAATTTAAATCTAGCAGAGAATAACACGTAGGATATTTTTATACTGTCTAAATCTGATCATTGTAAGAGATGGACATAATTTTGCATGCAGAAAAAGCAAAGGATTCCGTTACACTGGCGGATCCAGGGGATGCGGTAGGGGCTATCGCCCCCCTCAATCGGCTAACCCTTCCCCCCCCCCCCCCAAAAAAAAAAAGGGAGGTTGAACGAATTTTAGTTCAGAAATCACACAAATTGTATACGAATTTATTAGTTATGTTAATAATCTATAATAATTATCTAAATTTAAACCTATTTTAGATTATTTTGCCCCCTCCCTCTAGTTAAATCTAGTATTTGGTGGAATGAGGAAGTGGCGAGGGCATATATTCCCCCACCATAAAATTTCGAGTGGGGCGGTCCAATTTATTTGTAAAAATCACAGCTTGTTAACGCAATCAATTAAATATCTATATAATTAAAACTTGCTATTGATATTTTAACCGTTGCCCAGTTAGCCGATTGGGTCCGGTGGGGGAGTGGCGAATATATCTACTGTTATTCCAGCCTAAACCCTTTGAGTGGGGGGTGTCCTACTTTTAAATAGAAATCATAGTTTGTGAACAATATTAGTTGAATTACAATATAATATTTATATTCTGTCGCTCCACTTCTGGTGTCCTACCCGATCTGGTGAGGTGGGAGGAGGGTGATTGCTTCTGCTGCTATCCTCACTCTATCCTCACTCTAGCCTCACTCTAGCCCTTTGAGTGAGGGGGGCGGTCCTAATTTATGGAGAAATCAAAGTTTTTGAACAAAATTAGATGAATATCTATATAAATTCAGTGGCGTAGCATCCATGGCGCGAAGGGGTTCAATGAACCCGGGCCCACGACCATTAGGGGCCCACAGCCGGTGGACTAGCAAAAATGGGGCAAAGGGGTTCATTGCACTTGAGTCCATGACTGTTGACTAGTTGGGGCCCAGGCGAGAACTTACGAATGACACTAATTCACAAATTAAAATTTCGAAACAATGTTAATTATTCAATTTTTTCAAAGCGTAATATGTTTCTTTTTTTTCTGTATAAATAATGTGTCATATTAAAGCTTTTAATAGTGATGGATTTCTTGTATTCTCGGAAAAGAAAAAATAATGATATCCTTAAGTTGTCGATATGTTAGCTGTGTCATTTCCTGTATCTGATGGACCCTATGAAGTATGTATTTGCCATTATTACTGTAAGACAAAAGGCCCACAAAAGAGGCAGGAATGCCCAAGTAAGAGGCCTAAGGCACAATCTTAATAGTTGTGAATCAAACTTTTGAATGCAAGCTAATAAAGTAGTGTTAAACACTCCTTTAGGACAACAGAGTCCTCAGAAGTCTTCATCACATTGTTTTATTGTCTTTGTATTGTGTAAAAAAATGTTTCATGTGATCATTCGAAAAGATTTTTTTTTTAAAAAGGGCGAAATTAAAAAAAAAAAATATTTAGGAAGCAAATGAATCGCAAGAGTAGGTTACATATGTAGCGGTAAAGATGAATGTGTTTGTTCTGTTACAATGAATGGCAAAACCAAAATTGGAGAGCAGGTTTATAACAAAGATTTAAAAGATAGAGAGATGTCCAAGATATCATGCAATAATGTCACTATCATTCTCTGACAAATGCAGTGTTTGTTCAAAGTTCTTAAAGAAAGTTAACACCATTAGGCCTTTTTTTTTTTTACAAAAAAATGATCATGGAATAGTGTTTTTCGGAGATGAATGCCTGTGCTGCTGTGCATTAGTCGTGGTCGGAACGATGACCTCCATACAGCTGATCTATATAAAGGTATATAATTATGTATAATTATATGAACTCTGGCCAATGCGTAGTATTAAAAAAATACACTGACTAGTCCTTATTGCTATGAATATATGAAATTTCACAGGAAAACAAAGCCCCGCAGATTCAAAACGAGATCATAGAGCTGTTTGGCAATGCAGTTCTGGCTTAAACGCGGGCACCTTACTTTGCCTCAACGTGGCGCCCGCGTGGAAACGGCTACCAGAGGAAGTGGCTAGGCTAAAAAGTAACAAACAGGACTCCCGTGGGGGGTGCCCACGGGTGGACGAGAGTCTACCCCTTTGCACGGTTAGCGGGGTTGAAAGAAAGCTCCCACGACCCTGTCACGAATCCATGGGCCGTTCCTCAAGGGAGCGTTACAATAATGGCGTATCCTACACGGTCAGCATGGTATAGTGAAGGAAAATGGCGGCGGCCTCCGGTATTACTTGGCCTTCGGCCATAATTTCTAGTCCATGCGTCCGGAGTGCCAGTGGCATGTGAAACAGCAATGTCCTATAGGCATTGACTCGGGTCACTCCCAGACAGACCTGTGGTAGACAGTTTTTTTTAGTGTTTGATATTTGTTCTCGAATGGATTCAGACAGGTGTTTTTTTTTTCAAACTTAGAGCTCGAAGAGCCTTCGGCTCAGCTCTTAAGACTATCCAGCGGTACTGGCTATAATACAGATGTGCAATCCGCAACATTTTTCCCTTTTATTGTTGAGAGCATTCAAGACAATTTAAAGTTGATCAAATTAGCATGATTAAAAAAACTGTTCTGTGATCTCAATGGCGGAATACCCCAAAGATAGCAATTAGAGAATCATTTCTAGTTGTTCGTTTTTTTTTTGTGACAATTGACAAATGTTCCAACTAATGAATAATCCCAATTTATCTTTAAAACTGCGAGGCTAAAGTTATGATGGTGATTCCAATAAAAGTGGAGTACAGTGGTCTTCATCAAAAGAAGCCGCTCGTGCATTATGTTTATTATGCTAACCATGATTTAAATTTGGTTATAAATGATTCTGTCGGTTGTGTTCAAGACGTTGCAGATCTCTAAGACTTTTTATTTTTTGCTCACAGCAATCTCAAGATGGGCGCGTCTTAAATCCAATAGGAAGAGCAAAGTATATAATATACTCAAATATTTTTGTCCACAATGTTGTCATCAAGGAATGATGCTCTCACGACAATGAGATTAAGATGTTTTGATGTACCAAAGCAGCTTGTGTTTCTCAAAGAAAAAAAAAAACATATGGCAGCTGCACCAATTAGAGGAAAATTAGAATTGTAAGGGCAGTCCGAGTTTATAATGTTCAAAAATGAGAAGGAAAATCTACATAAAGCAGAAAGTATTGGAATGTCTTTTAGTTAAAATACCCATACATTCAGATTCTTCAATTTTTCTGTCACACTATACATTCGACTTACTCTGGGTAGGGGGCCCACCAACATATTCTTGAACCCGGGCCCAAGGATACCTTGCTACGCCACTGTATATAATATAAGCTACACATTGATGTTTTAACACATTGCTTTATTATGTTGCACACTCGCTGATCTCAAATTTTATCATTAGTAAATATAAAATGAAAAAGGGTTGTACCACGTGGGAGGGGCGATACATGCACTTCCTTCCGCCCATCAGGCAAAGCAATATTTTTTTTCTTTTTGTATTTTGGTGAAAATTAACAATTTTTTTTTAAAAAGTCACTGATATAATTTATTTATGCTATACTTTGAATTCTTTTATCGAGTGCCCCACCCCCTATTCTTTGATGCCAAATGCAATCATTAGCAGAAATTTAAAAAGTTGCGAGGATTAATGTTTTCACCCTACCGCTCTCCCCTTTCCAGATGTTTCAAAACAGAAAAGTCAAACGTGGCGACAGAGTTTATGTAATTGCATACGAATTTATCTTAGTTATTTTAAGTAAGGGGGCGCGGTGGTCGAATGGTTAAGCGCTTGGCTACCGAACCTGTGGTCCTGAGTTCGAATCTCGAAGAAGACTGGGATTTTGAATTTCGGGACTTTTAGGGCGCTCAAAGTCCACCCAGGGGGTGCGGTGGTCGAATGGTTAAGCGCTCGGCTTCCGAACCTGAGGCCCTGGGTTCGAATCCCGGTGAAGACTGGGATTTTGAATTTCGGGATTTTCGGGCGCCCCTGAGTCCACCCAACTCTAATGGGTACCTGACTTTAGTTGGGGAAAGTAAAGGCGGTTGGTCGTTGTGCTGGCCACATGATACCCTGCTCGTTAACCGTTGGCCAAAGAAACAGATGACCTTAACATCATCTGCCCCATAGATCGCAAGGTCTGAAGGGGTCACTTTACTCTTTACTTAGAGTCCACCCAACTGTAATGACATTCAGTTACTAAAATCCGCCACTGATGCCTGTTGGAAGCAAGGTTTTTTAAAAAGCAATGAACACGAAAAAGTAAGTCAGAGATCACGTGACTTGTCAACCTGAAGCGCATCATCAAAACTTTACTTACTTTATCAGAATGATAACAGTCTTTGTCTAACACTTATATAAATCTGTTGAACGTATAACACAGTGCTACTTGTACTGTAGAACTAGTAATATACTACATTAATACAGTAGCTATAACAAACTGCTCTAGGTACGTATCTAGCAGGACATCTGGAGTGACAAGGTTTAAACCCCACCCTCTAAAACAATTGTAAGCCAACAGACGTATGTGAAACGAATTCAATTAGTTGAGGTCACTTAATGATTATTCACTTATATTTCACACATTAAACTAAGTACTAACGCCTTTTAACCGGTCTTATTTTTATATGTCTTTCAACACACGAGAAGCCATATATATTATTTTATTCATTTGATGTGTTTATATATTTCAACATGTAATTATCATAGGACTTGGTGGCAGACTAACTAAGCGCTAGATTACTAAACGAAAGGTCTTGAGATCAAATCTTGGTGAAGTGTGGGATTTTCAAAATAAGTGTTTATAAGTTGGTCTTTGTGCTAAACACATTGACACCTCCGTTAACAGTGGGAAATAGAAACAAATGAACATCATGTCCCCATATTTCGAGAGGTCTGAAAGGGGTACCTCTAGTCAAGTTCTTGACCTTAGTTCATTTCTTCACTCTTTGTTTGTACAGTTTTGACTAACTAAATGTGTCACAGTGACCGAGTGATTGGTCTGCTGAAATGGAAACAAGCTTGCAAATAAGGACACAGGCGCACAGCAGGTTAAATAATGACTTTAATATAATAATAATAATAATAATAGTGCTATGACCATTGAAGGATCTTAGCATCCTTAATTAAAATACATTTTATATGCCTTTTATATGACTAGTAGAGCTTCCGCCTTTAATCCGTGTAGGCTAATTCAACCATTGTGCTTATCAGTGTCTATGACGTCATTTGAGAAACCAACCGAGACCAAACGGCATAATAAATAGTCTTGAACCAATGGTTTAAAAAGTGGAAATGACTATATAGTTACCATGCATTTATGCAGTAATTTTAAGCGGCCCCCGTAAGGGGAAAAAGCCGCTATTAGGTTTGTGCAAAATGTCCGTCTGTCCGTCTGTCACACTCAGGGCGCGAAAACTAGAAGAGATACGAAAAATATTTTTTCACCATTAAATGCGGCTTGAAAAGTTTAGGTGCAACGGCTACTTTTAGTTTTCTAAAAGCAAACCGTTTAATTTATAAAAATTATTATGCCAGCGATTTTTTAATAATAAAACACCAATTGTGAAGCAATTAGGTAAATGTAAGGGAGGAAATGTTACTAGAAAAATGCTCTTGGCATGTAGATATCACGCACATTTTTTAAAATGACTTTCTGTCTGTCTGTCCGTCTGCCCGTCTGTCAGACTCAGAGCGCCAAAACTAGAAGAGATACGAAAAATATTATTTCACCATTAAATGCGGCTTGAAAAGTTTAGGTGCAACGGCTACTTTTAGTTTTCTAAAAGCAAACCGTTTAATTTATAAAATTAATTATGCAAGCGATTTTTTAATAACAAAACACCAATTCTAAAACAATTACGTAAATGTAAGGGAGGAAATGTTACTATAAGAAATGTTTCCGGCATGTAGATATCATGCACATTTTTTAAAATGAACTTTTAGCAGCGGCTTTCGTGTACTAGCGTAAAGCCCGGAAATGACAAGATTCTAAACTAATTTCTTAATTTTAAAAAAAAATCTGATTTTTAAAAAAAAAATTGTTTAGTGCCACCATTAGAATGAAACAAGCATATTTTTGTGCGTCTTGTCTGTTGGTTGGTCTGTCCGTGACGGTTAGAAAAAAACACTAAAGGCTTTTGAAAATATAATTTAACCTTTACTGTTCTTTCAGAAATATTGCGATAGTTTAAGGATGGGAGCATACAGGAATTGAGCCAGGGACTTAGAAGGAACATCCGAAACATCTTGCGAATAGGCGCATCTGACAAGGACCCGACTCCGACGGGGGCCGTCTCTGAGTTTGTGTATCACTTAAACTCTCTTTGTAATCTTGTTTTTTCATTTCGTTTATTCTTTTTTTATATTAGTATTAATTTGTAACTTCATTTCAAAATGTTTTTGAATGGGCGTAAACGATGTTCAAGTGTTTAGGGATGGAGTTTAAATGAAAGTACTATTAATTTCAATATTTCTGTGTTTTTTCTCTGCTTTAAAACTTGTCCCTTTTCACTATTTCTTTAAAGGGTTCGAATTTTGTCTTTAATATTCTATCCAAAATGAAATTTAATAATTTAACCAAATCTAGATTCTTTCTAAAATTCATGAAATGTTATCAATGCTAAAAGCCTAGAAGCACAAAATCAAACTATGAACGTATAAAAATATTTATTAAAAATTCTTTGTATATTGGAACAAAAAAAATAATTATCTCTATTCTGGAGAATTAACATTTTTCTTTCACGATTTAGTTCTAGATGGGAAACAATACTTGTCAACAAGAGACACTACCACATTTTACCACATGCTATTCATTTTGCAGGTCTAATAGCTTGGAGATGCGCTTTAACTCTTTCGGCACCCCATATCTTGCAAATAAAACTTTCAGTTTCTTTATAATTGCGTGTGTTGTTGTCGACTGCATGTTTTCTACCTCTATGAAATCTGAATAATAGTCTAATATAAATAGATATTGATCCCGGACCTCAGTTCACTTCGGAATATTTTTCCAAATTTATGATGGAATGGGGAGTGACTCATTTGAAATATCCCCAGGACACCATCAATCCAATGGAAAGGCTGAGTCAGCAGTTAAAATTTTGAAGAACACAATGAAGAAATCTAGAGAATCAAAGTCAGATGCTTATGAAGCTCTGCTGGAATTTAGAAATACTCCAAGGAAAGACACAAATCTAAGCCCAGCTCAGATGTTTTTTGGTCGGGTGACTCGAACACTGATACCAAATAAAAGGAGTAACATTAAGATTTCTACATGTCAAGAGAACATTATGAGAAGGAAAGAAAAACGCCAGATAAGTGTAAAGACATCTTATGATAAGAAGTCAAGAAATTTAAGTCAGCTGAGATCTGGACAGCTGGTCTATTTTCAATCACCTAATGACCCTACAAGGAGACGTGGAAGAATCCAGTCTCAAGTCAACCAGAGAGCATACATTATTCGAGGTGACAATGGTGCAGTGTACCAAAGGAACAGAGTGCTTATCAACCCGAACAGAGAAACAGAACAACAAGATATATTCCCCGATACTGACGACCACGTACAGGACAATAGAGCTCATAATCAACACATTCGCCACTCATCAACTCATCATTCCCTGCGACCAAGGGATCAGTTGAAGAAGCCAACAAGATTCAATGACTATGTGTCTTAATGAACTATTGATTTTGAATGTTGCTTTGTAAATGTTAGATTTTCATATTCATTGAAGCGCATATTTTATGTTTTGTTGTATATGTTGTTGTGGTTTTATTTTTTTTTTATGATATTCCCCGAATGTTTTATTTTTTAAAGAAAAGGGGAGGTTGATATGGTGCGCAAAGGTGAACGCGTTCAATATAATAAAGTGTTGTTCTCCGCCATGACACAAATGGTTGTTGTTTGCTTATTGCTGTCTGTGAACCTAGATCATATTTAACAAAAGAAGAATAGAAATTTATTTCAAACCTGAAATTGGTCCCGTTGAAGCACTCGAATATATTCGTAGAAATATTTTTTCCTCAACTTGTTCAAATTTAGTAACTGTACTGCGAAAATTGTCTAACTTACCTGTGTCAAGGCTAGCAGCTTCTAACTTAACTGTGTCAAGGCTAGCAGCTTCTAACTTAACTGTGTCAAGGCTAGCAGCTTCTAACTTAATTGTGTCAAGGCTAGCAGCTTCTAACTTAACTGTGTCAGTGGCTAGCAGAGAACGGGCATTTTCAAAATGAATTTTTTTTTAAAGTAGCTCAAGATTAACCTAACTACCAGCGCTCACAGTGAAGGCAAGGAGAAGTAATTTACTTATTTTTTATTTACTTGTAAGTATAATAGCGCAAATTAATATTGTCTTTGTAAATACTTAAGTTGTGTCTAATTGTATTAGAGTAGATTGTGAAAACCTATATTTAGAATCATTCAATGATAACCGATAAGTGTTCAACTGTTTACATATGCGCCATTACATGCTTCAACTATATACAATAAGAAGAAACAAAAATAAAGGTACATTTTTTTATTATTGTTCGCAGACGGCAACAACCCTTACGCCGGCCCTGCTCAGTGGTATAGGAATAACTTCAATGACAACAGCTAACAAAATGTATTATATTACATGCCATGTTTCAACAAGAAAAGAGATCAAATAAACAGATTGAAACCATTCGAGATTAATTGTAGAAAATATTTTCATGTGAGCCAGGGTTCCAAACTGTCTCAAAGTTAGACGAACGATCTGAGTAGTGGAGCCTGGATCAGAGTATTGGAGCCTAGCATTCAATCGTTAGAATCCACCGAGAATGCTGGATTCCATTTTCCATTGTTCTCTGCACTTAGTGTCACGTTGTGGAGATCAAAACTATTTTTACCTTTCTTCCTGTGAACAAAACACATTTAGAATTTAGAGGAACAGTTACCAAGATCTACACTTTTTAAAAATCAATTAATTTTATAGTTGTTTCTTACGTAAAGGAGCATACATTTTTTAAAATCTGTTATTATGTTTAATCAAATAATTAAATAAAAAAGAGAAAGGATAAATTTGTCTAGATTTATATCATCTACACTGATTAATGAATACAATAGAACATAGCACATCAGAACTATATTTAAAGGCTTAGAAATAAGAAGTGTCTCTATATTAGAGCTATACACTAATGTGCTAGAGAGATTATTCTTATATCACGGGAATAGTAAAAAAATCAAAATTCTATTTTAAAATTAATACGGGAATGTTTAAGTAAATTCTCTCTTAAGTCAACGTCTATAAGATTAACGAAAAAAAGAGATTTAACAAATCTTTATAGTCTTTTTGTTTACCTTCCGAAGTTCTTTGCATCTTCCACAGTGTCTGGTAATTTTTGGTTGGCCGTCTCAGGAAGTAACAGGGCAAGTAGTCCAGCAAATATACTGGCTCCACCAAATATAAGTAGAGGTAGTACTACAGCCATGTCTCCAGAAATAACGTTACCCTGAAATCAAATATAAGTAACACTACAGCCATGTCTCCAGAGATAACGTTACCCTATCAAATATTAAATATTAAATGAAATATTGAAAACCAAAATTAAAATTCAGTTTATACATTTCATTTCTAAAGAGCTTATAGCAACTCTCTCTGTCTTCCAGTAACAATGTCTGTACACATTATTTCTCTCAATCCATTTCCGTAAGAAGCTGAACTTTTGCACAATTATTCATTGGCATTAACAATACATGAATCAAGAAAATCAATAAATATCAACATGTCAATTAATTACTGCTTTATAATTTTTTATATCAACAAGGGAAATTTATCCTACAGTATTCATAGATATTGCTAAAATATACGATTTTGCCCCCTTAGATAATTGTGCACGTTATTTTTCCCACACCCATTCTCGGATCAAGTTGAAGTTAAAAAAAAAAAAAAACTATTTTACCTAACAAAACATGAGTAAAAAAATCAATTAAGTATCGGTAATTAAGTATTTTTTATGATATCGAATAAGGGAAATAAATTTTACATTAAAGAGATATAGTTGTAAGTGTGGAGTTCTTCACCTTAAAAAAGCGTTGTTGTTTTCTTTGCTCTTAAAGTGTTTTTTTTTATTTGCTTGTTTAATGATTATTATGTTGCATGTGGCATGATGAATCTTTCTTTTATATGTTATGCTCAATATGCTCAATAATTGTTTGTTTGTCCCTGGACTATGTGAAGAGGAGCTTGTCAAACAGAGCTGGTCTTTATCTCAACTAGGATTCAAACACCAGTTCGGTATACAACTTAACAAAGCCATTTAGCCACATGATCGATTCACGTGTAATTAAACGATTGATGAAAAAATAAAATTGTTGGTATGCATTGTATTACCTTTGCATCATCTGCCCTACAGACCACAAGGTCTGAAAGAGGAACTCGGCTACTGACTTTCACTACCCATTGTATTGTTAATTTAAATTCCCAATTTGAATGGTTTCCATATATTTATTAATAAACGTATCGATAAGTACATCAACCATATTAAAATGTAAACTTACTATATCTGCAATATAAGGTGCGAGAATGCCACCAATTCTCGCCATGACAGAACATAGTCCAAGCCCTGAGTTTCTCATGACAGTGGGGAATAACTCCACAGTGTAGATATAGATGATAGCAAACGCCGCTGAGGAGCCAAACTTACCAACAAGGGAAAGCACCATGGTTATCCAGGAAAGAGCTGTGAAATATGTTTCATGTGCTAAGTCAAGGAGGAACTTCAACATAGCTGTATAATATACATATGGTATTGACGAACAAGAAGGACAGTACTGACGAACAAGAGGAACAGTATTGACGAATAAAAGGAACAGTACTGACGAATAAGAGGAACAGTACTGCTCTGACTATAAAATAAACATTAAAGAATGGTTAAGGAAGGTTATAAGCTACAATTCAATATTTGCTTGACAATAATTATACTTGTGTTTGAAGTAGACTCTTTAATTTCTATAATGACCTCTCCGCTTTTTCAACGTTAGAAATACCAACGTACATTGCTGACAAACCGCAAGCCTTCCGCTAGCCATGGTGTAAATTGTTATTTTTCAAAATTGTTGCAGTCTATGTATTGAGCTGTCATGGCTGGTTTAATGGTACTTACGTTGAATCTCCTTCT
>JADKLZ010055997.1:0-10929 GCA_021533235.1 Biomphalaria straminea | reverse complement strand
GGGATTTTCGGGCGCCCTTGAGTCTACCCAGCTCTAACGGGTACCTGACATTAGTTGGGGAAAAGTAAAGGCGGTTGGTCGTTGTGCTGGCCACATGACACCCTCGTTAACCGTAGGCAACAGAATCAGATGACCTTTACATCATCTGCCCTATAGACCACAAGGTCTGAAAGGGGGAACTTTTTTTTAAAACGCCTGCTTTGCAATTTAATTATTGCTAACATTTTAATGTGTTTCAGTATAAATAAACATAATATAATAAAAATATTGAAGTTCAAGTTTTATTTTACACTTCTTGGTTGTCAAGTTTTTTCAAGAATATTCGATTCGAATTCGATTCGAAATTCGAATATTTTCTGATATTCGATTCGATATTCGATTCGAAAAAAATTTCCTGATTCGCAGGTCCCTACTTATTTCAGTACAGTTGCAATATTTAGAGAGAAATTGATGACATTTGTATTTTTCATAACATACATTACAGACATTACTTTAGAAGAGAATATGATTTCATCATGTTAATTTTTCAATATTGAACGTAAAAAAAACAACAAAAACAAAGAAATGATTATCGACTTTCCAAAACAAAATGATATTGTATTTGTTGCTGGGAAGAGCATAGAAATAGTTCAAAGCTTAAAGTACATCGGAACCGTGTTAGACAATAAATTAAATCTTATTACATCACCTGAAATGTTATTAAGAAAAATGTCATCATTTCATACTAGCGAAAAAGCATTGTCAATGTTTATATCCTTCTCACATCTGTAGTATTTTAACATTCCTGCCTGGTACGGCAATCTGAACATAAGAAATAAAAATAAACGTGTAAATGGTGCTAGTAATATCATGGGCAATAAAGAAACCGCAACTGGACACCTATTTGAGAAGAAAAAAAAACATTTGCTAAGAAAGCTATAATAAAATAATGAATTAATTAATCTTTCTTTCTATTTAATAAAATGCTGTCGTGCAGTACTAGCTTATGTGAGAAATTTGAGCTGCTGGATGGGTGAATGAAAAGTCGTCCAAAGAAATGATTACAATGTTTGAGCTAAAGGGAAGAAAAATAAATTGTGTAAAGTTTCATTTAAGTCTGATCCTATTTGGAACATGACACAGCTATTCCATTTTTTTTTTACTGAAAAGGTTAGTTAGGCTATCGTGTGTGTCATTCCTTATGACTGTATGTGTGTATTGTATATGTTGAAACTAGCATTTGAAGTGTTAAGGACACCTTTTATTCGCCCGCTTGTGTGTGTGTGTGTGTGACTCCCTGGGGGAGGTCTGGGATCCTTGACATCATTGATCTCTATACACTCGGTTATTTTTTGTTGCTTATATCAAACCATTTCCACCACACCAGTTTCTTGAAGTTTTATTACCGTCTTGGCAAACGTATCCGTCATGTCTTCAACCCCTCCCCCCATTCTTAGATTAGTTTTCTGGCCACTTCATACCTTCTCTCCCCCCTCCCCCCTCTACACAACTGACAACAACACTGTGTGTATGTGTGAATGTGTTTTTTTTAAACGGGGGGGGATAACACTTTGACTCGTTTGATGATAACACACACTACCGCCCGTGTTTTGTATCATGGCTTCTTAGTCGTGGTGCGTGTGTGTGCGTTGCAGATCAGCACTGCGTCTGTGTTGTGTTTAGGTTTTTGGTGTTCCTGGATGTGTAGATTTGTCCTACTGTTAACGTATTATTTGTGATTCGACTGCCGATCAGTGCCAGGATATGAAGACTTTTCCCTTGTATTGGGTTATTGACTGGAAGACTCTCCCGTGGGATATATTTGTTTGATCGAATGGAGCGTGTTCAATGGTAAAGCTTGTCTAGACACGTGGTCTTTTTGTGTTGTATTGATTGGCGTGTTTGTTGTCAAATCGTCGATGTCTGGGATGTGCGTGTTAGAGTTATATTATCTAATATTAGCACAACCGTACATTACGTGCGTAAAATGCCTCGTGTATTCGTTTCGTGTGTTCTGACCTATTTAGGGACATTACATCAATAAAGTGTGCATTACGAAAACATGTACTCAATTCTTGATTTCGATAAGTAAAAAGACTAGTGATACAACTCCCCTTCTTGCATGCTTATGATTATGTATGTAAAGTTATACAACTAAATATAATCCCGTATATCTATAAGAATATGTCTATGTCCCTCGAGGTCTTTTATTTATCGTATGAATCACAGACTTTCCACTAACAACAACAACAAAATATGTTGTTTTTTTACCTACTGTCTCGCCATGTGTTGAGTTGATAACTGGTTCACTGATTCAAGCTAGACATTCTATTATCTAATGGTACAGTGGAACAAAGTTTTTATATGAATTAGTCCTGGTATATAGAATAAGAAATGTGTAATCCTAGAATGCTTTAGACTATATTTATTATGTCATGTGTAAGTTGTGTCTTATGTATTATTACTTCGTAGTTTTTCATCCTGCAGTCCTGGCGTCTCTCTACCTTTAATGAGTTTACGGTGTTGCTTTAGAGTTAATTGTATTCATATGTGATAAATCGCAAGGCTCTATTTCTGAGTTTTTTCTTGATTCCGTTAATCTTTAGCGCAAACATTGGTAAAAAAAAAAACAACAACGTTAAATGTATATGATGTTAACGTAGCCCTGACAGCTGGTGACACTAAAAACGTATTTCAGTTGGACCTAATAAAATCAAGACAGCGAGACGGGAGCATAAGGGATGGACCAATATTTTCCTTCCACCAAAACGTCAATTCATTTCATGACCTCCATCGATACAGCGTGTTTAGTGTTTATCAACGAGGAAGGAACTACACGGTTGAAATCATAACAAAAAAAAACATCAACTTTGCGTTAACTTGGGATATGGTTTCTTTTTGGGATTTTTGAAATGCACTACAACGTGAAGCTCAAAACTATAAAGATAACCCGAAGTATTTTTCGGATCATAAGAACTAGGCATTACATGATGCCCTTTATATGGCTTCGACAAAAGATTTTGGAGTGGTAAAACGTCCATTACTATTACACTTGAGCACATATTTCTTAAGTACAGCTTATAATGTTGTTCTTGTATTTATGCAGACTTTGCTCCCCAACACATAAAAAAAAAAGAGAAGTGATTTTCAGCTGTCTAGGATGTGGACGGTATAGGCGACTGTTGTCCGTTTTAAAACAAACTGAAGCATTCACATAACAGACAATCTCTACTCGATGTGGATGCATGCACAGTAATGTTGTTGAATAGAGTGTGACTTATAAGCTTATCACAAGATTTCTGTTGCCTATCTACTAAACGTGTAATGATAGCCAAGTGACAGAATACCACAGTGTCACGCGGGACTGCTCTAACTAGGTTGGCGTGTAGAGGCTTATGAAGGTTGAAAGGCACACTGATTGCAAATTGACGTCTGGGATTAAACTATTATTGATAGTCATCCTGCTAAACCCTTTGTGACCTCCCACCATCGCCCCCTACTGTTCTCCCTTCCCCTGCTGGCCTTCTCTGAAGGTGTGTTCAAGTGTTTGCTTTTGATATTGATCCTTGGAATTTGGTACTCTGCCCCCCGCCAACTTAAAAAAAAAATTTGCTAAATTCTGTGTTATTGTGAAACATTGCCCTAAATTCTAAGCTATAAACAAGTTTTGTTACTGCCATGTCTGCTTGTAGTGGCCGGTTTGCAGATGATGAATAGTTTTATTGTGGCATCATTAGATTGCTCTTCTCAAATCTGTTGCAACCATTTATTTTTACCCCCCCCCCTTTTACTGTCCAGTGGGCGGGACCCTACCATCAAACAACATCAGGCACATATGGGTGCGATTTCTACAGGTCATCTGTGCCTACTGCTACTAGAGTTAATCATCTTGCTGGGTTATAGGATACTTTTAAATGTGTCTATGTTTAAATAAAAACACTTCCTACCACAATGAACCCCGCACAGCATAAATACCCAGCTCTGTTGGAAGACCTTGCTTAGTTTTAACACTTAACTTAGTTCAAGATTTAGCATAGTTTAAATTTTGGAGCATATTTTTACCACGTGACTTCAATTCAAGATCTAGCATAGTTTAAAGACCTTGAACTCATCAGCGAAACTTTTGTTCACCAATTTTATCCTTTTGTTTTGTCTGCTCCGCTGATATTAACACGTAGGCCCCGTAAGTCATTGGTGTCGTTAAAAAAAAGAAAAGTTTTACAGACATGTATTTTCATATAGTGTAAATTTATATAAAAAAAAATTGATTACAAACTAGAGTACTTAAAAGAATAACGACCTTTACCTAATGGCAGCATATTGAAGGGCGAGCTCCATCATGGGTGCTACGTGTTACTATGTGGTGACATTTCATATCCTATACTCTTAAGCGAGCAATTCTTGTATATATATATATTTTTTTTTATATATATATATAAATTTTATTTCGAAAACGGCTCTAACGATTTTCTTTAAAATTTCAAGGTATGTGCGTATTAGTGAGAAAAAAATTCTCCACTCATTGGCCACATCGGGAAAACTCGAGTTCGACCGTTATTTGCTGGGGATCTCCAGCTGTCTCGTTCTGAGGCCGCATGCAACCAGGTGCTCTCTTCTATGTCTATTGTCAGCTAAGGCAAGTTGGCGCCTAAGCTGGTCTTTTAAGCATTTCGGTGTTACGCCGACCACTTTATTAGCTCACCAAAAATGTCTGAGATTCGTCTCTCATGAATACTGCTCTGTCAAGCGTAACTGTCGGACTAAAAGAATTCCCTCTATACAAAGGCCAAGCATACATATTTAGCACAACAGAACATTGCTGCCGAGGACAGACGCAGACGCGAAATGAAAAAAATCTTAATCGACCACCGAAGGACAATGGTTATGCTTGCCCTGGATGTGGCAAAATATGTAGGTCACATCTGGGGCTGCGTAGCCACGGGAAATACTGCATTTCTCATTAATCTTCGGATTTGATGTCAAGCCTTATTATAATTATTATTTTGCTGGTAAAATTATGACCATATGTTCATGCTTCAGTGTCTAATGTCCAGTATCAAAACAAAGGAAATGGTGATTACACAGCTGCTCTTCTCCTTACTTGCTCACACTGAACAAGATATCTAGCTAGCGGTCAACAAGTTTGCGTACGCTGCAGACACTTTTGATTCAACTATAAACCTCAGTAAAAAACTTGGGGTTAGGGCGTGGTGAAGAAAGGCCCAGGAGATATCTGAATTGAGGGATGTTTTAAAGCAAGCCATATCCTTCCATGGGCTGTAGCACCAGTAGCAGTAGTATATAACCTTTCTTAGTATAAATTATTTAACCGAGCAAGGCTCGGTCACCTGATATTGTAGCAATAGATGTAGCATATAGAATTACAAAGCGGAAAGCCACAGACTGGATTTTTGAGGTATACATAAATTGCTGACCTAATTGTTACTCTTCAATTTGTTCTGCTAAGTTTGTATATGGTTTATCCAGCAGTGCGAAGGTGTAGCGATTCAAAGAAGTTCACTGAAGTTCATGTGATTCTACATTTGACGCTTGATTATCTTTTTATTACACTTCATGAGACTTTATTTTTTAAAAATAGTTTTCAGTTAAAATAACAATAACTTTTGATCTGTTATATACATTACACACCGACCACGCCCGTTGATTTGTTACTTGACTTTATATTGTTTATTATGGCCGAAACATCCCCTCCTTTTGTTTTACATTTCAATAAAAAGGGAAACAGTTTAATGATCCATTAACATACTTCTTAGCCTGTAAATTATTGGATCTGTAATAATGGAAGTAAACCGCTCTCTCTCTCTCTCTCTGTCTCTCTCACTCTCCTTACTCTCTCTCTCTCTCTCCTTACTCTCTCTCTTTATCTCTCTCTCTCTCCTTACTCTCTCTCTCTCTATCTCTCTCTTTCTCTCTCTCTATCTCTCTCTCTCTCAAACCTCTTTAAGTTCCCCCACCCCACCTTACGCATCATAATGTTCTCCGACATAGACTTTTGACTTGATTCGGAACAACCCACGTCATAACGCCCTCCCCACGAAGTGCACACGCTTTTGGTCCGTGAAATATAAAGTATACATATACTTTAACGTATCCACTTCCGTTCTCTCTCCCCCCCTGCCCACAACACAATGTTAGTCCTATGTACAATCTCTAACTTTACTTCGGCTTTTCAATGTAATATAACCTCTGTTGCTTTTCGACCCTAACCACCGCCCCCACAACCTGCTTTCACACTTTTGGCCCTTTTGTATTCCAATGACAAACCCAAACTTGTTAGAATCCTCCGATTGAATTACTTTCACAAAACACTTGACAGTTTTTGAATTCTTTGTATAACAGTTTCCGAAGACAACACTATTGTCCATTCTTCATATTACTTTTATTTTTGCTTCTTGTCTTCTAAATAAAAGGAAATATCTTTATTTTTTTTTGAATGTAGAGAAACGACATTCTTCGAAGTATTTTTTATTGCTTTCTCGAAATTTTTTGTTGTTGATGCTATTAGGATTAGTTTTTATATTTATTTAAAAGGACACGAAAGGAGTATTATAAATAGGTTAGCTTAGAGAAAATGAAAGAATTTGCTTTACAAATACGAAATTTGTAGTTTTCGTGAATGGACCTCATTGTAAATAAACACATTTAGCCACGTCATAATATTGATAAAGTAATGAAAAATGCGCATCACGTGACAGCCTTACGTATTGCGTAATTTGTATAGAACATATAGAGAAAATGTTGTTTGTTTACGTTTGGTGAGTTAGGTCCATTGTGGTGTTCAGGTTACGAATGTCAAAACCAATTCTTAGTGAGCGCTTAGGAGGTAAAAGGAATTAACTTAGTCTTTATTATTATTAATTACTATCTATTTGTACAGGCTGACTGCATTGAGACTGCGATATCACCTCAACCGCAGCAGACGGCCCCTCCACCAACGGTCATGCTGTACTCGCCGCCATCTTCTCAGCAGCAGCAGCAGTGCCACCAAGCGTCTCCCTGTCAAAAGCGCAGCGTCGCCGTGGACGCCTGCAGTGTGGGCATCGTCACGGAGCCCGAATGTCTAGGGCCGTGTGAGCCCGGAACCAGCGTGGGCTTAGAAGGGATTGTGTGGAAGGAGACAGATAATGGTAAGCCTTTCATTGTGTGTGTGTAAAGGGAGGGGGGGTAAGTCCACTCTACACGTTCCCTCCCTCTAACCTTGTCCGACGTCTGTGATCATTATGCTAGTCACGTGATAGCAAACCCATTGACTAAAACCTATGATAGGCAGGCTATTTAAATGGTAATTCAACGTCTTGGGTTAAACAGCGCTACTGGCACGGCAAACGAGTTTTGTGGCTGCAACTACAGTTGGCACGTTAACATGCGTAGGGTGTATGCTAACAACTGACAAACTTTTTCTCGGTGAAAAGAACTAAGAATAGATTCTGAATATGATCGTTTTTTATTTATTTTATTTATATTATCATCAAAAGTAGGCTGCTATCTGGAGTGGTAAAAATGCTAAAATGAAAAAAAAACGCATTGAAGAAAGATTTCGGAAAGGATTGAAGGAAACTGGAAAGGATTGAGGAAATGAAGGAAGATCTAGGATTTTATTTTCAATATCCTTTTTTTTTTCCATTTCTTATCAAACTCCGATTAAAGACTTGAAATGCTCAAATTGTCTTTTGCAAAGTCCTGAATAGAAACTCTGATGTTTTTAACAGTAGATTGGAGCCTATAAAAAAAACGTATACATATATTGAAACTGGGTGCTGATAACACAGGATTACATCAAGCAGAGCCGAAGTTAAGGGAGGGCAAGTGGGGCTACATCCCTGGTGCTTCCAAAAGAAAGTGGCTGTCAGGTTTTGAATCTAGGGTATGAAGTCTTTGCCCGGGTTTTCACCTGACTAATAATACTTTTCTACGGGGTTACTGTATAGCCGCGGCTCGTCTGCCTTGGCACCCCTACTAAGTACAACTAACAAGTTAGTACTTAAACAACAACTGCACACTATAACTGGATATCAGTGGATAACACGGTATATAAATCAAACAATATTTAATGAATGATAAATATGATGAAGCATAATAGAGAAATACATTTCATTATTGCATCAAACAATTACAAATATAGTATCAATATATTATACATAACATAGCGCACCTTAACATTAGTGCCAGAGTCGACCAGGGCTAACAGCGCCCACACTCAACACCATAAGTGATAATCACCCAACAGATTGAACAACACAATCCGGACCATAGCAATAACGTTAGCTTGACTCAACCAGAGCCCAATTCTAAGTCCCTAAAAGAAATAAAGGATCAATCCTTAACAAACGTTACTGACAAGATCTTAATAAAACGATTCCAGATCTACAACATTCAGCAGACCGTGAATTAAACCAACTTACCCAAAACTGGGGAACACAACCTCAAACAGAAGCTCTCAAAAGAACCCTAGCTTCATTCCGCAACAGAAGCAACACAAGGAAAGGAAGTAAGAAAATGACATCAAGAAAAATATGCATTCTTAGAAACAAAGATACTTATGGTACAATTAAAAGAATGCCAATCCCAATGCGCATAAACAAGCTGTGCATGACAGTGGCCTCCACAAAAAAGAAAATTATATCTGAATTTCGACGGGTCAGAAAAAAGTTTTTTCCCTCATTTTGAACGCTGACACTTTAAATCATAGTCTGGTGGCAACAGTGTCACGTGATTTTAAGAAGGGTCCGCTTAAAGTTGTAGCATACCCGGAATATGTAAATACCGGTACAGCTCCGGATTTATACGGCTGTGCGTCTACCAAGGGTTTTTTTCACTCCACAAACTCAAACATATACACTTTAAAAAAAACAAACTAAAATATACATTTTAAATATTTTTTTTTAAAAAAGGAAAATAAGATTAAATTTTAAGTATTCTATTTCTTTCTTCTAAATTAAATATAGCAGGCTTTCCGATATATTTTTGTTAATTGGTGGATCTTTATTAAAGCTTTTGAAAGAGTGTAGGGGGCCTAAAAAAACAACAACAATAAAAAAAACTTGACCCGCGTCCTCCACATACCCGGCCCTGACAACTAGACATCCTCAAGATCCATAAATAGGCTTCCAGAGTGGTCAGCAAACTATCAGAACAACATATCTCCATGAAGTGGTGACCACCAGACAATAGTTATCACGTCATCACAGACTTCACGCGTAGACATTGAGTGGATACAGCTCTACATCTAGCAGAAGTGAGCAAACTTGACCGTGCTCTACTTCGTTTTAGACGTAGATCTTGATCTGATGCCAGAACTCGTGGTTTAAGAAAAGCATCTCTCTTTAAAATTTAAATGCAGTACTCACATTTTCTATCATCAACACTCTCATACCCCCCCCCCTTCTTATTTTTTGTTACGTTGTCTCTTCTTTGGTTCTTTGAAGCTTCCCCTCCCCTCTTTAATTTCTTCTTTTCCTTTCCGCCATAGCTAACCAACCCACTGGGGTATTCTATTACCATATGTCAGGAGTATAATTGGTATTGAATGTCTGGAATAACCTCGGAAGTGAATATCTGCAGCAATAAATAAAAAAGGGGGATGTTGGTGGGAGGGGTAGTGAGATGGTCATTTCCTGTTTGGGGGGGGGGGTTACAGGTTTAGTAATATAATGAGGTTTTCTTTCTATTTTATCAGTTCAAAGCTTTAAAAATGTATGCATAAGGTTAAATAGAAAAGTTAATAAATTACCAGGCTATTTGGTTGTTTTATTTTCAAGATTATACATAGTAACCTAAACCGAGCATGACACAAAGCACCCACACGGTTTATCAGATTGTCTTCTCTTTGTTTTCCTTCATACATTGTTGATGTTATCCAAAACACACAGCCAGTACATAGTCACATTTTTATTTTATTTTTTTTTTATAGTTTCTGTGAACATGAATTAAAATTAAATAGTGACATAAAGAGGGGGCGGAGGATAGGTTTGACTTACAGATAGACTGGCTGTTCGTTTCGATGTTCCTCTTTCCCTAAAGTCTCAACTAGGGTTAGAAATGTCTCTAAATACAAGTTCGGGTAGCATATTTCTATGGAATAGCTCAGATGAATTTTTGTTAACATTTATATTTACTACTAAGGATTTTAATAAAGTTTTTTCTTTTCCTACTTAAGAATGACTAATTGTAAGACAAATTTCCTTACGGACAATAAAGATTATTATTATTATTATTATTATTAACATATTTTAAAATTATATTTAAACACAGAAAATAAAACGTGAAAAAGAAAACGATTTTTTATACTATAATTGTGGTAGAAAAACTCCCATCTAGGGGTTTCTAACTAAATAAAAAAACTTAAGACAATAACTCGATGCAGTAGAGGACGCTGTCTACGAACACTGGAGACAGGAACATTGATGATGTGTAGACATAGACTTGAATATTTCATAATATTGTGTTCTTATTTTCTTTCTTAGGGCTCTTGGTAGTGAATGTGACGTGGCGAGGTAAAACGTATGTCGGCACACTAATGGACGCCACGAGATATGCTTGGGCTCCCCCTAGGTAAGTTTTTTTTTTTTTTTTACTCTCTGGACCAGCTCACTTCCTATTTGTTCCACAGGGTTTTGAAGAAGAAGCGAAAACAAGCAAACAATACAGATCTCATGTCGTGATGACCTTAAGAGTGTTAACATTTAAAAAAAAAAAAAAGAGATGATGATGGCATTGCTCTGGATTAATTCTGTGAAATAATGTCATGGCTTGACAACTCTTCCTACCCCGCACCGCACCCTCCTCCCATTTATCTCCCCTACAAGTGCGTTGTTTTTTCGTTGCAAACCTCTCTGGGAATGTTTTCTCTCCGTTCCCACCCCAACCTTATAAGTCTTGATGTCCACATTAAGTCTGTATACAGTTGCAGTATCTGACTGGTAAGGCTTG
>JADKLZ010055993.1:809-11972 GCA_021533235.1 Biomphalaria straminea | reverse complement strand
CTTTACTTCTGTCAATAAGGACATCTCTTTACTTCTGTCAATAAGGAAATCTCTTTACTTCTGTCAATAAGGACATCTCTTTACTTCTGTCAATAAGAACATCTCTTTACTTCTGTCAAGGAACAGTCCGATTAGAACACACACCTTTATATCCTAGCATAAACCTGATGCAGGATGTGCATGGGATTTAAGTAGGCAAAGTATAAACAGGTGACCTCTAAGACGACAATCCGAAGCCACTATTGAACAATTAGGCAGCAATCCGTTGTAACAAGTATCAGTAAAATGCCTCTTGGTATAGACATAGTATTATTAAGTAGTAATATTACATCATAGTAACAAAAAATGCAGGACAGCAGGTGGAAGGAACTGGGCAGGATTAAAAAAATGTGACCATCATGATGGCATTTCGAAACTAAACGACCAGGCAGCAATCTGTTGTAATAAGACCTCACAGTTAGGTGTCACTGTTTCATGACGATTATTAAGTAGAAATATTTCGTCCTAGCCTAAACCGCATATAGAACTGTAGGGATGGAATCGCACAGATTTTGAACAGACCACACAACCAGGCGAGATCTATTGTAAGGGAGACAACTCAACGAGACATACATGTAGTGATGGGAACTAAACTAAATCTTTTTAGTTAAACTAAAACTAAGTTTGAACTAAAAAAAAGTAATTAAACGTTTACTTGATTACAAATTGAAAAAAATAGTTAAACTAAACTAAAAATCTTTAGTTAAACTTTTACAAACTATTTTGACCTTTTTTTAAGGACGAAACAGTCAAACATGAAAAATATAAAGCAAAACCAATGTCTTTATCAAAATATAATATACATTTAATTGTGCAAAAATTGATAAAGACAATATACTACAAATTCCATCAGTGGCGTACCGAGGGTGCTAGGCGCCCGGGGAGGCATAGTCTATTGGCGTCCCCCCCCCCTTATTAGTATGGGGAATCTATATTTGCATAAAAAAAAAAAAGTCACCACAAACACTAAGCTAGGGGTCTACCGAGCCGTCATCCTACCTACATTGCTCTATGCCTCAGAAACATGGACAGTATACAGAAGACATGCCAAGAAACTAAATCACTTTCACATGACATGTCTAAGAAAAATACTAAATGTCAAATGGCAGGACAGAATGCCAGATACTGAAGTCCTTCAAAGAGCTGGTTTGAAAAGCATCCACACAATCCTGATGCAGTCCCAGCTGCGATGGGCAGGACACGTGTGCAGGATGGAGGACCACCGCATCCCAAAACGTCTCATGTATGGCCAATTAAGAGAAGGCAAGCGCTCGCAAGGTGGTCAAAAAAAGCGCTACAAAGACACCCTCAAAGCTTCTCTAAAGGAGTTCAACATTGACCCAGGCACCTGGGAGACAGAGGCACATGACAGAGTATCATGGCGCCGCGCTGTGAGATCCGGCGCACAGGTTGCTGAGGAAAAAAAGAACAACGCTTGCGAAAGAAAAACGCCAGAGAAGGAAAGCAAGGCAAACGACACTAGCTCCAGCTGGAATTACCTGCCCAGAGTGCGGCCGAACATTCCGGGCTCGCATAGGTCTCACCAGCCACATGAGGAGGCACAAAACCCCAGTGCAAAGCCCTCAGCCCACTGGATGACAAAGTGGTCATCATCGAACCACGATGGACGAACTATATAATAAATGAAAGTAATTCTAATGGGCTGCTTGGGGTAGCATCTGGCCGGGTTTTCAGCAACATACTGCAGTCACTGATTTCTACGAACAGTTCAGTTCCATCGATATCAGTTTTATAAAAGTCAGCCAGCGTAGCAGAGTGCTGTTGAATATCATCAGAGGTATCATTAGCAAACAATTTGCTGATGTCGAATCCAAACTTTTCATCTAACGTCTTCAGACGACCAAATCGTATTATCATCTCCTGGATTAGTCTATCAATAACTGATTTCATAATTCGAATGAAATTCATCACATTTTGAAGCAAACTGTATGCATCATTCTGAGTCTCACTAGTTTGAGTACCATCTTCATACAGGTTTTCTAACAGCTGTAAAAATCCATCAAACTGTTCGTGGATTGCATTCACCGCATCTTGTCTTGCACTCCAGCGTGTTGGACATTCTCTCTTCAATGTAATTCCAAGCAATTCTTTCATTTTCTCCCATCTAACAGATGAAGCACTGAAAAAAACGTAAATTTTCTCAAGTGTACCAAAAAATGTAACAACTGGATCCTGTTTTGCATCATGTAATCCAGCTAAATTCAAGCGATGCTTGAGGATTTCGAATGGCAATTCTTTGTTGGAGTCCGGACAGTTCTCCTGTCATTACAGCTGCGTTTTCATAACACTGAGATCGACAGTCAGCTATAGGAAGGTTGTCTGCTTGCGAGACTGATAGCCTATTCATGGGTGCTCTCCCCTAGTTTATATAGAGCGTGTAATACCCATTTTGGCGCCCCCTACTCTCCGGCGCCCGGGGCGGATGCCCTCTCCGCCCCCCCCCTCGGTACGCCACTGTATTCTATGCACATGAAAAAGATTTAAATGTCATTGCAAGCAATGTCTTTATAGGCATTTGAATCTGCAGCGTAATAATAGCCTTTGATATATCAAGCATTTCGTAAGCCATTCTGCATCTGCGGTTTGTGAGTACTTGGGAGGCCGCACTAAACATTCTCTCTACAGCAGCATAACTGGGCAGTGTTGAGTTGCTTTTTTTTGAAAGCCTCAGTAACTGTTGAAAAGCTAACAGGCTGCTGACTGAATCTGACTTGCCTGCTAAGTAACCTTCCACCTGCAATACACATAAACCAATAAATATAATTATAAAACTTATCATGGCAAGTACAGTGTTATAAATTTTCACTATGGGATGTGCAGATGTGGCTTTAGTAGTTTCATACAACTAAAACCGTTGCAGGTGATATTCCTAAAAAAATGTACAATATTTGATTGACGATTTATTGCTTCTGGCACAGAAAAAGACTAGGACATAAAAAAGATATATATGTAATATGAAGTAAATGTATTAAAAACAATATAGGTAGTTTATTAATTATACTAACCTTTATGTGGTTAAGTAAGTTGACAATACATTTCCACTAACTGTTTTGTTAACATAAAATCTGCATTTAGCAGTAAGAATTGTTTTCTTTTAATTTCACATCAATGAAGCAAGTACTAACCAGCAAACTGTTCATTGTTGCCTAAAAAAATAATAATTTATAAAATGCTTAAATAAATTTAATTAATTAATAACTAAAAATTATTTATGTAATGATTTAAAATCATTCATTGCAAACCCATGCATTGATAGAAATTGTTCTTTAATAATAGATATAGATCTTAGACTTTTTTTTTAATAAATGTAATATACATAAAATTTTCTTACTTGGCTAAGGATGGCAATACTATCAATCAGATAATAAAATTGGCAACGGCAAGGAGTAGGCTGATCGCAATTTCCAATTAGGTCTATACAGAAACCTGTCAATGGAAAGCATAAAATTCGTCTTGAAGTCTCAATAGAAAACATACATAAGATAAACCTTAAGACATTACAATTCATTACAAACATTAAATTCTAGTTTTGATAGTATATTAGTAATAATAATAATTTTATTTATAAAGCGCTGTTACCAAAAAAATGTAGATATCTAGTAACTTGATCATTTATATTATTTATAATTTAATCATTATTAATCAGTATAGTATAAGTATAATAAATAATTAATCTAGATCTAATGATCTAATCTAAACTCTAGAATAGTAGAATCAGAATCTCTACTCGAATAGATCTAAATAGTAGACTACTAGTAGATCTAGAAGACTAGTTAAATCTAGTAATCTACTATCTAATAATAATAATAATAATAATATGGCTTGTCTTCGAGTCCGAAGATTAGTGAGGAATACAGTATTTCCCGTGGCTATGTAGCCCCAGCTGCGACCTACATATTTTGCCACATCCAAGGGGCAAGCAAAACCATGGTCCGCAGGTGGTCGATTTAGATTTTCTTTTGGTCGTCTGCGTTTGTCCTCGGCAGCAGATTTTCTTTTGGTCTCAAATGCGTATCCCGCGGCCTTCGTGAGTGACCTCCAGCTGTCTCGTTCCGACGCCGCATGCAGCCAGGTGCTCTCTTCTATGTCAGCCAAAGAAAGTTGACGCCTAAGCTGGTCTTTGAAGCGTTTCCGTGGGGCGCCTCTGTTACGTCGACCACCTTTTGGCTCACCAAAAAGGGCTGCCTAAGCCTGCCTTTGGCATACGTTCGTCTCCCATACGGGATACATGCCCTGCCCAGCGTAGCTGTCGGACCATAAGAAGTCCCTCTATACTGTCAATACCGGCATTCGCAAGGATTAATCAGGATTAAATCTAGATCTATCAAGCAGCGAAACTTGCTTGCTAGAAAAATAATGAACACGTTTATATCTTGAATTGGCGGGAATAACAGCCATATTATAGGGTAAAGGTCAAAGGGCTTTCTAGTGACCTGTGCATCCTCTAATTTATTCACCTCACTATTATTTATTAAAATTCTCCAAATTACATAGATCGAAATATTTATTGGTAAAGACATAGATATGTTTTAAAAGTTTGTAAAATTTGTAATTAAACCTTTTAGTTAGTAACTAAAAAAAATTAATTAAACTAGGATTTTAACTTCAATATTTACATAAACACCATCGTTTGGCCTCAACTATTTTTTTTAGTTAAACTAAAAGTTAGCAACTTTTTAGTTAACTTTTGCCCATCACTAATAATAATAATAATAATAATAATAATCAAGATAAACTAGGTTCTGTGCACATAAAAAGAGGTATATATCAAGGTGACTCTCTATCCCCACTCTGGTTCTGCCTAGCGATTAACCCTCTATCTGCACTGCTCCAAGACTCTACAAACGGTTTTAGGGTTGACACTAAATGTACAAAATATGTGTCCCATTTATTATACATGGATGATCTAAAGCTGTATGCAGAAACCGAGAAAAAATTACACAAGTTAATCAAAACGGTGAAATGCTTCAGTGACGATATCTGTATGTCTTTTGGCCTGGACAAATGTGGCATCATAAGCATCAAAAAGGGCAAGGCAGCGAACACCAACATTGCATTTGAAGGCATCGAGGAGTTAAACTCTGCATCTCTTTATAAGTATCTTGGAATAAATCAGAATGCCAAGATAAACCATAAAAAATTAAAAGAGGACTTCCTTGATAAATATAGGCAAAGGCTTAATAAGATCCTCAACACCAAACTGTCTGGCAGTAACCTTATCAGTGCAATAAATAGCTGGGCCGTCCCAGTGCTCCTCTACACTTTCGGCGTCATTAAATGGACTGACACCGACCTGCATGACATTGACAGGCTGACGAGGAAATTGTTAACCAAATTCCGATGCTTGCACCCAAAGTCCTCCACCATAAGGTTATACCTACCCAGGAAAGATGGAGGCCGTGGATTGCAGAACATCTTCAGACTGTGTAAGACGCAGGTATCAAAAATGCGATCAAAACTGCACGCCTCCAGAAACGAACTAGTTTCCTTCTTACGCAAATACGACTCCGATGCAACCCCTCTGAACCTACACAATGTAGATGCTAATATCGGTCTGGACGACGTAGGCCATGAGATTCGCCAATGGGAAGAAAAAATACTCCATGGGAAATTCCCGGCTTTATTACATGGGGACAACATCGACAAGGCTGCTTCCTTAGCATGGCTCAAGGCAGGCCATCTCTATCCTGAAACAGAAGGCTTTGTTACAGCTATACAAGACAGAGTAATTAGGACAAAAAATTACGAAAAGCATATTCTAAAACTCAATGTTGTCGACAAATGCCGAAAATGTGGAAATGCGGGTGAGTCGATTGAACACATTATGGCAGGATGTCCTGCCCTATCGGAATCTGCCTACCTAGGTCGCCATAACCAAGTTGCAAAGTTAATACACCAGCACTTGGCTTTGACGCACAATTTGATCGGGAAGGATACTCCTCCTTATTACAAATACTCACCACAAGAGGTTCTCGAGTCTACTGATCACCTGCTGTACTGGGATAGGCCTATTTTGACCGACAAAACGGTAGATTTTAATCGCCCTGATCTGTTGCTTATCGATAAAAAAGAAAAAGCCGCTGTCATGATTGACATTGCCGTACCACTATCTCATAACTTAAGAAAAACTGAGCTGGAAAAACAGCGAAAGTATGTGAACCTAGGCTTGGAGATTAAGCGTTTATGGAAGTTATCTAAAATAACAATATACCCCATTGTCATATCAACCGAGGGGATAATAACAACTGACCTCACAGATACCTTCAAGGCCCTTGGCATTCCCAGGAACATTCTCGTTGCCTGTCAGAGGGCGGTACTGCTGCAGACCTGCCACATCACCAGAAAATTCCTCAGTGGAAACTGATAAAGGGAATACGATGAATTTTGTCTCCCTTAAACGAAACTCGACCCTGGCTCCGCCAGAGAAAGAATACTCGTTCTTTTCAAACATAATAATAATAGGCTTGTCTTCGATTCCGAAGATTAGTGATCACTACATACATGTTTATTTACATGATGACATGACAAACACATAGGACATCTGCTTTGAGCACAGTATCCTCATATCGGCTCTAGACTAAGGAGGAAATCGTTCTCACCTTTCTAATGTCAACATCCTTCTGTCTAGTGGATGGCTGTGTGCATGGCAAGGTTATAACAATACATAATTAAATCTAGTTTGTTTTAGATATAGTCTATACATATAAATTCTAATCTAGAACAAATACTTTGAAGAACCAAACAGAAACACACAAGAATATTTTATTCAAGCTATATATCTAACGTGTATATACAAATAATACAATTATTAAATTAGATCTATTTATACTTATAGACTATTTTTTTAATACATCGAATAAATCTAAAATCTATGTTTCAGAATTTTCAAATAAACACTTGTAGAATTGTTATTAGTTTTAAAAATCTAGTACACTTAAATCTTAATTCTATAGATCTAGAAGGACAAAGTTGTACTACCAATTATCGATCATGGCTTTTTTTCTCCAGTAAAGCACGGTGTATACATCACTTTTCAAAAAATCATTTTCCTCAATATAATTATCTTTTTATATTTCATATGGTAATTTATTTATTACGTACATGTTAACTACAATATTTAATCTATATATATAATCCACAAAGAATTAGGTCAGACAACAACAACGAGTAAATAGGTAAGATCCCCTGGCGTACGCACCACGGTGTGAATGGACCCAATCCGCACTATTTCATTCACAAAATAGCATAGCATGCGGCGCAACGCTATTTTGTGAATGAATGTGGAATAATTTGTTCTTCATCTGCCAGTCTATATATATATGTCTATGGGTTTATATAATTCTCTTCTCCTCAAAGTTCAAAGGTTCAAGAGATAAATAAGTAAGGGGAAGATCCCATGGCGCACGCACGCGGTGTGAATGAAAGTGGTGTTTACATAATTCTCTTCTTCTCAGATTATTGTCATATTATTAAAAGTATTTCCAGATTATTGTGTCGTTAGACTATTGAAACTAGAACAACAATACACAGATAGAGTATACTTTCAGGTTTCACTTTAGAAAGTACTTTAATTACGTAAATTCGTTCATTAGACATGATTACGAAAGGTAACTTATCTCTCTATTCCTAGATCTAGATCTAGATCTAAATAGTAAAACTTGAATTCAACTCTAAGAAGATTATAGAACTACTCTTCGCAAATATAGTTTTATGATTTTTAACATGAACATAGCCTACTAATTATAGTCCATTTAATCAAATTAACATTCAAATTTGTTTTTCTAAACCATTGTTACATGAGTGCAGCTATATTCTTAATATCGCGTAAATTAAGGTCAATTAGCCATTTTTTTTTTACTCTATTCATAGTATTTTTCATTCATGAATTCAAGCATTCGCTTTACTTATATCAAGCAATTGGGAAGATCCCATGGCGCCACAAGTTGTGAATGGGAAATAATATATCCAAATCCGCACTATTTTCATTCACAAAATAGCATAGCATTTTTTTTTTACTTTAAAAAGATTTTAATAATGTCCGGAAATTTCCAGGACTTTTTCGACCGGCGGCATAGCATTTAATAACATTTCAGGAGATTTCCAGGGGGCTCCTGGTCAATCAATAGAGGCCGCGGGAAATCTGTTATGTTTTATAAAATGGTTCAATTTAATAATTTATACACCTAAAAATAAGCACGGGTCCAAAGAAAGTGCGATACCCACTGTGGTCACATATGTTGCAGTGCCTAAGGCCTGCCTTGGAAAATAGCGGCGTATGATATGCCGCCGGTCGACTAGTATGATTTATTTCAAAGAGAATAGTTTCAATAAAAAACCTTGGACCTCGGAATTTATTGACCAAATCGTGATAATTGACATACTGGACTAATATTGAAATAAAACAAATATTCTCTTTCTTTCTGCGTAAAATACGATTTGTACTAAGCAAAGAAGAGGTCTATACATTTATTTACGGTCTTTAAAAAACTTTTCCACAACTTTTTATGTGAAAAAAAAAGTGTCATGTGTACATATCTAAACACCGTGTACGAGTTATGTAGGCTTTGCAGGTTTCTTTTTTCAGGGAGGGGGGAGATTGGGGGGATTGTTTGCATTATTTTCGCCTTCTTGGCAGTCTTAAAACACACACTTGTAAATGACGTCATTAGAATTTACAGAGTTTATTTTCGCCTTCTTGGCAGTCTTAAAACACCCTAGTAAATGACATCTAAGTTAAACTCTTGCGTTTGCTACATATGCAATTGACAGAGGAAAATAAAAGATTCATAGAAAAGGGGATTTAAGGGCAATACTTCCTGGTACGGGGGGGGGGTCTAAAATCAAAACCCCCTGTTCTGGGCAAGTGATGGTTTAGTATTAAAATTTCACCAAAAATGAGCAAAATCAAATTAAAAAAATTAGTCACTAAATTCCGTTTCATTTTTGAGGGGATCGAATCCCCCCTCCACTCCTGGCTACGCCCATGAGGCTTTGTAAAATCTTTGAAGAACACATTTCAGAATGTCACTGCCATCGCGATCCTTCGTGAATTACTTGTCAGAAGACAAGACTGGTTGTGAGTGTGTATGTGTTTCGTGTGTGAATGTTGTTCATATGTGTATCTATATTGTTATTGATACAGTAGTTACGCTGAGGTGATCAATTGTAGTCAAACTAAATTTTTATTTGATTGGACAATAAAAATGATCTATCTTATTTTATATAGATCCAACACTAGACCTAGACTTCTGATTTCTAGATCTTACTCTACTTCTAATCTACAATCTAGATGTAATCTATACAAGAGTTAAATAAAAAGTATAAGTAAAGCTTTGATAATCGTTCAATATGCTACAAGGAGGAAAGTGGAAAGCGTGGTCGAGAGGTGCTTGAACTTGGCTTGGCTTGGCAACCTAGAAGGGGGCTCGAGGTTCGACACCCGACTCGGGCAGAGTTGTGTTTACTGAGCGCCTAAAGGCAGCACGGAAAACCAACTCCTAGATACTCCCTCCCCCCACTGTCCACAAATGAGATTGGAACAAAGCGCTCTGAGCATGCTATAAGCATGAAAGTAGCGCTATATAAAAGCAATAATAATAATAAAGGGGGGAGATTTTGAAGATCCCCCCCCGGGCCCCACTTCGGGGGGCCCCCAAACGCGTGTCAGAAATTTGCTTGTAAATACATTTTTACATTTATATGATTGACAAATAGTGTCAACAGTTCTCTTTTTTTTAAAACATTTATGGATTATTATTATTAAATTTATAACAAAGACTAAATCTAGATCTAGGTCTATCAGTACGTATCAAATGTTGACATTTTAAAAATATGTTTGCGACAGAGATCACATTTTTAAAAAGTTTGTTTTACACTTTTAAATACAATTCTTTAATAGATTTGTTGCCGACTTATTTTCCTTTCAAAAGAGATCAAACATGTGCTTGCATCAAAAACTAAGAATATTACTCTCTTTGTTGCCACAAATAAAACTGTATGATATATATCGAATTCCAGTATAACAGATCCAATAGTTATTCTTAATAATGCTAGAATTGTCCATTATTCGGGTTTGGCTTCTATAATATCAGAATTAAACTTCACACTCAAATTATAACACCCCCCCTCCTATTCATCTTTCCTCAATCCAATGGAAACATGCTATTCTAAATTTAAAAAAAAAAAAGGTATAGAGTGATAAAAGAGTGAATTGCAAAGGTGGGGAAATGAATATAAAAAAAACATAAATGTATGTCTTTGCGTCAGAAGAAATTTTACAATCATGGCATATTTTTTATTTGTGAAAAAAAAATGCTATTCTTTCTTTGGGAACTTCCCCCATGCCGACTTGACCAGAGTGGGGCTACAAAATAGCGTGACGCAAAAGCTGAACCTATTATAACGCAGACACAAAGAGTGGCCGTCTGTCTGTCCTGCGGATACGTCTGTTAGGCATAAATCCAAAAGCAATATTTCGGAACTGTGATAATCACTCTCTCAACCTAGCAGCCTTTCATTCTGCTGAGATAGATCCAACAATTGTCACCTTTTTTGGAACTGTACATGAATTGTTCAACTTTTTTTTTTCTAAATTAACCCCAGAGATCCTTCCTTTGAAGTTATTATCACATCATTCCGTTTAAAGTTCTTAAGACTGATATCTACTAGGAACTTTAACAATTCGACCACTTCTGGTTGACTTGACTGGCACAAAAGGTTCTCTAGATGTTGACTTTTTCGTTTGTTCTAACAGTTTACTGTTCGTTACCGGTATCATAGTACCTAGAAATATCTTCATCGAAACTCTTGTTCAAAAAGCGTTGATTTCTTCTGTATCTTTTTGCATCGTTTGTTTATGATGTAAGATCTGGTTGAGGAATGTTTTTTTTTATGACAACTGCTCACCTACAATAAACACAATTTTTAAAAAGTCAGAAAATTCCCTTCCTCCCTGCAGAACGGGTGACTCATTTATTGGCGTGGGGGGGGAGGAGGGAATACCAACCCTCCTCCCGCATACACACATTGGTCCTCAACATTTAAAAAATGTAACAAACTATGCTTACTACAACGTGTGTCGAAATGTTTAAATGAACGAGCTAT
>JADKLZ010055989.1:0-15049 GCA_021533235.1 Biomphalaria straminea | reverse complement strand
TTCCAAGTGTTTCTACAAATTAATCGCTTGATCCCTTTATTATAAGGCACGTTAAAATAAGAATTTGATTAATTGTATATTTTTAATTAGCTATAATGTAGGCCGAAAAGAAAGATATGGACGCCGAATCTGGAATCTGGATGTCTGCCTGGTCGAGCGGTTTGCACGCTGGACTGTCGTTTGGATGTATCGATGGTCCCGGGTTCAAACCCTGCCCGCTCCCATCCCCCGTCGTCCTGCGGGAGGTTTGGACTAGGAAGTAACTATCTTCAACTCTGAAGGAACATCCGAAACATGTAGGCCTAAAAGAACAAACAAACAATCTACGTCTAGATCTAGGTCTTGATTCTAGACTTACAACTAGATTCTCAGTTCTCCGTCGAAAAAACCGCCATGTTGCTCGCCGTTATTCTTCCCTAATAGCAGGAGGTTTGCGGCGTTGAAGAGATCTAATAATAATCTAATAGGTTTTCTGTTGTAATTTCTAGAAGAAAACAAATAGATCTAGACGTCTACGTCTGAGCTATAGGGTTTCAGCCAGATTTCAATCGCTTTTTTTCCTAGACTAGATCTAGATGTAACAGCATTGCCAATTCCACTCTAAATTTATAGAAGACAAATATTATTATAATTTTGTTCGATCTAAATCTTTGTTTTTTTTTAGAAGGTCTTTTATATAGATTCAGTTAGACAAACATTATTTATATAAACATAATAATTTTATTATTATTATTATGATAAAAGAACGAGTATTCTTTCTCTGGCGCAGCCAGGGTCGAGTTTCATAAAAGGAAACAAAATTCATCGTAGTCCCTTTATCAGTTTCCACTGAGGAATTTTCTGGTGATGTGGCAGGTCTGCAGCAGTACCGCCCTCTGACAGGCAACTAGAATGTTCCTAGGAATGCCAAGGGCCTTGAAGGTATCTTTGAGGTCAGTTGTTATTATCCCCTCGGTTGATATAACAATGGGGTATATTGTTGTCTTAGAAAGCTTCCATAGACGCTTAATCTCCAAGCCTAGGTTCCCATATTTTCGTTGTTTTTCTAACTCAGTTTTTCTTACGTTGTGAGATAGTGGTACAGCAATGTCGATGATGATAGCGGCTTTTTCCTTTTTATCGATGAGCAGCAGATCAGGTCGATTAAAATCCACTGTTTTATCGGTCAAAATTGGTCTATCCCAGTACAGCAGATAATCAGTAGACTCGAGAACCTCTTGTGGCGAGTATTTGTAATAAGGAGGAGTATCCTTCCCGATCAAATTGTGTGTCAAAGCCAAGTGTTGGTGTATTAGCTTTGCAACTTGGTTATGGCGGCCTAGGTAGGCAGATTCCGATAGGGCTGAACATCCTGCCATTATGTGTTCAATTGACTCGCCAACATTTCCACATTTTCGGCATTCGTCAACAATATTGAGTTTTAGGATATGTTTCTCGTAATTTTTTGTCCTAATTATTATTATTATTATTATTGACGTGAAGTTAATATTTTATTGACATAACGTTATTATTCGTAATTTTAATGTTCAGTAGTATAATATAGTATACCAATTGTATTGTTTTAAAATAAAAAAAAACAATTTAAACTATTGCTACTAGGAAGATGCCGCGGCCAAGAAAACGCCAGTTATTCAACTTCAACCAAGATTCAAGAGAAGGAAACGATGACGCTGATCCAGCTAAAGTCCCTCGCCTTTCTTTGATTTTAAATGAACTGGATTCAACTTTAATAAATTGCCTGTCTTCAGTCACTCACCAGCCTTCAACTTCGATAAATTGCCCGTCCTCAGTCACTCACCATTCTTCAACTTCGATAAATTGCCAGTCTTCAGTCACTCACCAGCCTTCAACCTCGATAAATTGCCTGTCTCCAGTGACTCATCAGTCTTCAAATACTATAAATCCCAGAGCATCTTCAGCTATAGCAAATGCAATCATTAGTAATATCTTTAAGCTAGAAAATTCTGAGGAGCGTTTAAGGAAACTTGAGGATCTGCGACTTCGAGCTTCACATCGACTCGAAAAGGAAACCAACACACAATATTCTAAGCGGTCAACGAGTTTGCGTACGCTGCAGCCACTTTTGATTTAACTATAAACCTTAGTAAAAAACATGGGGTTAGGGTGTGGTGACGAAAGGCCTAGAAGATATCTGAATGGAGGGATGTGTAAAAGCAGGCCATATCCTTCCATGGGCTGTAGCACCAGTAGCACCACTGGGATAGATGGATGGCAAAAGCCGGTATGAACTTCTTATAGTCTGACAGTCTGGCTGAGCAGGGCACATATCCCGTAAAATAATCTGAAGAGTTTCTTTAGTGTTCTGTTTGTTCTATATGTAATTGTACATGGCGATTAAATATCAAGTCTCTTAAGTCCTCCTACAGTCTAGACAGCGTAAAACTATCGTAGGCCTACTATTATTGGCTTGTAAGAAAGTCTTTGAAGTTTTCCCCAATAACGTAGAAATTTGCGTCACTCGATGTTTCGTACTAAAGCCATAATTGAAAATACTAATTCCAAAATTAAATGTCTGAACGTACCAATTTACATATAGAACAAACAGAATACTAAAGAAATTTTTCGAATTAGTAGTCTTTATCCAATCGTTCATTTTCGTAATTATAAAAAAAAATCCAAAAATGACTTCGGGTATATAAAATTATTTAACCGAGCAAGGCTCGGCCACCTGATATTATATATATAATTCTCTTTATGGCTAAAGTATTAGGACACCAAGTAATGGAAAGATAAATCAAAGAAGGGGGGGAACAAGTAGTATTCACCCGTTACTAAATAGCAGGGTCGGACTTATAACCACTGTAGGGCCCAATGCAAAACGGATTTCGCATGGCTTAGTTTGGGTATGGATACGAATAATAAGTGAAAATTAAGAATTTGCTACCTTTTGGCCTATTTGTTTCCTCCTACGATCGATTCTACACGGGTAGGATAGCATGTCCGGGAATCCCCCTAAAAAAAACATTTGTTTTCTTTATGTTGAATAATAAAACTTAAAACTAATTAACTGATTGGTTATACCCGAAAATGGTTTTCGAATCTATTTTAAACAGTCGTTGTTTTTTTCTTTAAACTTACAACATTGAGATGAAAATTTGTATTGGAGAGCGGAAAAAGGTTTTTAAATTATTCTAGTCTTTCTCAGTTGCTTCTGAAGAGGCAAACCAAGCAGTGAACTGGTTTACTTCCTGCGAAACATCGTCGAGCAAAGCCATAATATCTAACAAAGGAAGTTAATCAGTTTTCTAGATTAAAAAAAAGTATGCTAGCTCTGGAAAATATCATGTTAATAATGCATCTCTAAACAATTTTTTCCAGATTCAAATAGGCCTACATGTCTGGCGGTGTGTGGAGGGGGTCAAGCTATTGTGTCACAACAGCCTCTGAAACTCTGAAGAGTTGAAACAACGGGATACATATGAGATTAGAGTTTATCTTATCCCCATTTCTCTTTTCTTGTAGTCATCGACAATGTCATAGAAATTTCTAAGCAGGCTGTATTCGGGTTCCCAAGGCGTATTCCAAACGGAGTTGAATTTCGCAGACGGCATCGCATTACTTTGAAATACAATTAAATGTATACACGAGATGAGTTATGCACATTGGGTGCAGGCTTCCCAAAACCACCATCAACATTGACCATACAGATCTTGAACAAATAGAAAGTTAACCTATTTAGGCACTGTTATCAAAGATGGAGTAAAAGCCATCTTTCAAAAAGTACGGCCTATCTGAACAAACAAATCAATTAGCCTGGAGATTTAAATCCGTCTACTCAATAAAATCATTGTCCCAACGGCCAACGAACACTTCGATACCTGGAAGTTTGAAAAGAGGCTGAGCAGTGAAGGCTGAGAAGGATCCTACTAATATCGTACCGAGATAATGTTACCAATACAGAAATATTTTACCACACATGCATTCACCTTCTAAAGACAGTGGCGACTGAACGTTGATTGACATTAATAAGACATATTAGACAAGACGAAACACGTTTACCAATGTCACCCTTAACATGAAACTCGAAAACATGGCCGTCCATGTTTCATCATGGCGTCACACACTTTTAAGGAATATGGCTGTGAAAGTCGCCTAAGACAGATTTCTGTAGAGAGAGAGAGAGCTTGCAGCCCTCTGAGTCGATTGGCGCGAGAGGGGCGGTGTCTATATCTATGTGATTCTCAAAAATTTTAAAATTAAAAAAAAAGTTACGTTCACCGCTCAACGAATCAAATCATATGTTTGAAGAGCTCATTAAGCTCACTCGGAGTTTACGAAGCACCAAGCATTTTTCTACATTTCTGAGCTTCAGAAACTCTTTCTCCTGGCGTCAACAACGTATTTTTTTTACTCAAAGGACGATTAGGCTACAATTTACATAGAATTAAATTAGAAAGTTTGGAACACGTTGATACTAAACTGTAAGACATTCAAAATAAGAATTCTATTTTTAAAAGTTGCATTTTGGAAAAGTGCATTTTTCCGGAGTGGGTGTCACCCCCGCCCCTCCAGGTGAATGTCAACCAGTGCGGCCCGCATCCCACGCGCCCCTGTAGTGACGCCACTGAGGGAAGTTGTAGCCCATCAACTTGTATTTATCAGTCATGTAATTATATTTCTAATAGATCTAGACTTACAACAATTAATCTGTGCGATTACAAATATTTTTACCAATGTAAAGGTTTTTATTTCGAGCTATTTCATAATGCTAGCTTTCTCAATACGAAATGATCCTATCACTTCTCTGAACCAGTTGGAAAGGGGCAGGAGGGGAGAAAGAAGGGGGTATCTGGGTGATGACTATTTTAAGGCATTTATTAAGCGACCTGACTTTGAACTAGAGGGCAAAAGCCTTCTCGCGCCTAAAGGCCTAACTAGCCACCAACTACTGTACGGTACCAGGGAAGTGCTTATGAAATAGACGTTTCTATAGTTAATCATCTATTGTTAGTTTCAAACATTTTTCTCTACAAAGTGCAATGGGAAAAAAATAAGCTTATACAACCACTTCGGTTAAGTACAATATCTTTCCCTTTGGCCCACCTAGGCAGGTAAAAAGGCAGGTTTCGATACTTTAATAGGGAACATCAGAATGAAATTCTATCAAAGACAAATGACAGAGAAGAATGGAGAAAATAGGGTGACAGATCTTGTGTGGTGCTCCGGAACAAAGGATAGGTAAAGTGAAGTTGGCCCTTAGGAATAAAGCCAACCTTGTATCAGATGACAATAAAAAGAATTCAACATCAGCTATTTTTGTTTACAATTGTTCGAACAAGCTGACTGACATTATTTATTCTCTCTGCCACAGTGTTCCTGGTTAACTTTAGTTCTTTGAATGCTTTATTCTTTACTGGACAAATTAGTTCCGCAACTTTAACGACACAATCCCCTTCACAAAATGATATGCTATGGCTTGTAGTTCAGTTTGACACAATTAATCTGGCTTTCGCTGCAGACTCGCTCTCGTTGTTCAGTTTAACAACTACTGTGTGTTGCCTATGTTTCAATTCAAGTAGCTTGCCATCCCTCATTTTCCAGGTGTAAGCATTGTACGCTTTTTTGTTTTGTGATTAGCGGAATGTCGTTTAACTTTGTACATTTTGGGCACGCTAATGCAGCTAGGAATTGCATATTAAGCAGTGACTCGTATTAATTTAATTCTATGGGCACACTAATGCAGATATTGCATATTAAGCAGTGACTCTTATTAATTTAATTCTATGGGCACACTAATGCAGATATTGCATATTAACAAGTAACTCTTATTTAAAAACCAATGTCCAACTCCAAAAATAATTTAACACCCTTCTTTCTTGAAACGAACTATTATTAAGTATTATTAATTTTTATTTTAGTAGCTGTTGCTGCCAGTGGCGTAGCTATGGTATTTGATGGCTGGTGCGGCATCTCCCTATGATCCCCCCCTCGAAAGGGAGATGATCCCCCCACCCCACGGATATAAAACAGCGAAAATTTGTAGAAAAGCTCCTTCTACCCTAGCGCTATTAGAGCATGGAATGGATTTCCTGAACCAGCCAGGAAAACCAGTGACTTGGCAGAATTTAAGTCATTGGTTAATATGCATGACTGAATGCATGACGCGTAAGACGTAATCATTTTCTTTTTTTTTTTTTTTTTTTGAAGTAACGTCTGTATTGTAAAAGATAACATAAGAAGATAAAATACGTTATAAACGTGAACAAAGTATACTATCAATAAACATTACAACCTTTCTTGGTCTCAAAACTATCAATAATTTTACCGAAATCTGTTTTCCAACAATTCAATAGCAAAAAAAAAATTTCGTCTGGAGCGAAAGAGACGTCAACGGTTTGGCGCAATTTTTTCAGAAGCTTTTGCTCTTAAACAAAGGACCTGTTTGAAATTTTGAGTTTAAAAATAAATAATAAAAAAAAAGACATCAGCTAGAATGCCACTAGATGATAACTACATGATTCAGTTCTAATTAGTCTAAATGTTTTAAATATTCGTGATGCCTATTGAATGCTAGATTCTGATTTGAGAGTAAAAAATCATGTCCGAAATTCTCTTCAGATAGCATTTACACATTTTTTAATATTTCTGACTATTGCGGTATGTGTGGCTATATGGTATATGCGAGCGATGTTTTTCAGACTTAATTAAGTTGATTAAGAATTAATACCAATCAGCGATGCTTTTCACTAACTATGCAACAAACAATCAGCCTACTTAACAAATAATGCATCCCCACCATGGGACGAAAGCTCTCTTCCTACTATAAGAGACCGTATTGAAAATATAACAAAAAATCTGACTACATTCCAACAGAGCTCAAGGAAATAGTGAACTGTTTTCTACATGCTTATTATCCTAGCAATCGGTGCGTCAGAGTTTACACGAATGGCTCATCCCATAAAGCCATCACAAATGGAGGAGCTGGAATACTCATCGAATGGCCCGATGGAGAAAACTAGAAAATTCACTTGTAACTTTAGAGCTCTCTGACAGCCACAGAGCAGAAAGGGAAGCACTAGAACTAGCTGTCACCATGCCCATGCTAGCAAATCATCCAAGTACCCCACACAGTCAGATTGTCTTTCTAACCGATGCAAAAACAACCCTCCAAAACTTGGAAAACTCTTGATTCCTCCTATATAAAACGAATCAGGGCAGCACTTATAAAGCTCAACAAAAACAGCAACAATAATGTTATTCAATGGATATATAGCACATCGAGAACTAGAAGGAAATGAGAAGGCTGACACACTCGCCAAAAGTGAGAGAACAAACTCACAATTAAACTCTGCACTCTATCCAGAAGAAATGTAGAAACTAATAGTAAATAAAATAAATGAGAAATGGACAAACTCTTCTCCGAACCATAAGAACTATGATGCCTATTATAAGCTATAAGATCAATGTTTAATTTTTCAACTAAGGACCGGACACAACAGAATGCAACAAACACATGTTCCGGAAGCTCTAAATCGGAACCAGTGAAATCTCCCCATATGGATTGTCACCAGAGAAATCAGACCATGTCCTTCAAAACTGTTCTCTTAACCATGAGGCCCGTACAAGACACTGGTCCCAAAACACCTCAATAGAAATACAATTATATGGAGAGCTCCCTGATTTGGAAACCACTGCGCAGTTCATCTCATATATTGGTCTAGTCATCGGAACACCCCAGCATAAAAATGAGAACGAAAAAGAGGGGGAAAAAAGAGATTTTTTGTTTACAATTCTTAACAACTTGAGCATCGCCCAAAATATAAACAAAGTGGCAAAATGAATACATTTTTTAAATCAAATACAGTAGTTTATGTTTGTTCATGTATGTACAATCTGTGCAATTTTCGCTAAAACAAATTTTGTGCTCAGTTTGATGCCCCGTGCGGGCATTAGTATTTAAATCCATTACTCTTGAAAATTAAATTGTCACTAAACTAGTGAACATTGTCTTGTGATGGTAGAAAATAATGAATAAACTGAATATATATATAGGGCCTAGCAGTCAACGAAATAAAATAAATGCTAACCACTGATAATTTTTCTATAAGTTTAACATATTGATTATTTATGGATATTATTAACAATTAATAATAATAATTAAAAATTAACAAACCAACACTTAACTTAAAAGATAACTTGAAAGATAATTTGAAGTTACCAAATCTAATTAAATTAAAATATTTTCTAAAGATTAATTGTTTAAAAAAATCTCATTACCGAAGAATACTAGCTTAATAAGTTCAATAAAAATAAAACGTAAGAATCAACGATTCTTACGTTTTATTTTTGTGTTCAGTAAATATTTTAACTGGAAATTAGCGTTGACTGTTAAACACTTAACAACTTGATATTATTTTAATAATTCTCAGGTGGCCAGGAGGACCGCATATTAAGTGATTGTTGTAATTGTAAGGATTGCCAGATATATATGTATTAGATCTAATATAAACTTATATAGGGTGGGCCAAAATAAGTGTTACAGTTACCGGTAACATGTACAACATTTTTTTTTAGAAAAATTGAGATTTATTTACATACATTATATTCTATATTAGATAATGAATATCCTGTGGAACATGACCTGCTTCCCAGCAGCGGCATAGGAGATTATAGAGTTCAGGTAGCAAGACTGATTCGTTGACCTTAACTACTTCCACTGGGATGCCATCGCTCCCTGGGGATTTTCTATTTTTCATGCAGTTAATTGCTTTTTTTAGATCATCAAGGCTAGGAATGGTATCTAGGCATTCCAATACTGGGAGATCTGGTAGGGACGCCAGGGCGACATCGTCCACTGTATTCAGTGTGGCATAGACATCGAGGTAGTGCTCTGTCCATCGTTCTAGCTGCTTGGTTTGATCTGTAATTTTTTCTCCAGATTTTGATAGGAGGGGAGCAGGCTTAGACACTGTTGGACCCAGGGCCGCTTTAATGCCGTCAAATAGAGCCTTACTATTTCCTAAGTAGAGACTTTCTTGAATTCTGTTGCAGGTATCCCTCCAGAAGTTGTTAGCACATTGTCTAGCCATTTGTTTTGCCTCTTTATTAGCAGCTTTGACATGGTCAGCAGAAGTGGCCTTTTCAAGCTCCTGAGGAAAATAGGCTGCCCTCCCAAACTACTGAAGTTCATTGAATGTTTTCACGAGGAAACGAAATGTACAGTGAAATATAATGGAGTCCAATCAGCACCTTTTGAGGTTAGCAGTGGTGTCAAGCAGGGATGTGTGCTTGCACCTACTCTGTTTGGCATCTTCTTCTCTTGCTTACTGCACTATGCTTTCAACGACAGCAACGAAGGTGTATATCTCCACACAAGATCCTCTGGAAAACTTTTCAATATATCAAGGCTGCGGGCGAAAACCAAGGTTAGGAGGATACTTGTTAGGGAACTCTTGTATGCTGATGATGCAGCTATTGTAGCTGACTCTGATATTCAGCTCCAGACCCTGGTTGACAAACTATCTGCTGCTTGCCAGAAGTTCGGCTTAAATATTAGTCAAAGCAAGACCAAGATACTGGTCCAAAACACTAATGCTGCACCTCAAGTAAACATTAATGGTCAACCACTTGAAATTGTTGATCATTTTTGCTATCTTGGCTCCATCATATCCAACGATGCTCTACTGGATAAAGACATCAACAATAGGATAGCCAAAGCAATGGGAACCATGTCAAGGTTGCAGAAAAGAGTGTGGGACAACATATTGCTGACTATCAATACTAAAGCCTTAGTCTACCGGACCTGCGTGATGACACTTTGCTATATGGAAGCGAAACATGGTCAACATACTCATGGCAGGAAAAAAAGCTAAATGTCTTCCACCTCCGATGCCTAAGGCGGATCTTTAAAATAAGGTGGCAAGATAAAATAACAAATGAGGAAGTGCTACAAAGAGCAGGGTGCCAGGACATCCGCTCTATTATCAGCAGCAGACGCCTTGGCTGGCTTGGCCACGTTTGCAGAATGCCAGTAGGTAGACTACCACAAGATATACTGTATGGCGATCTTATTGAAGGCAGGAGAGCTGCTGGTCGCCCACTTTTACGGTATACAGATGTGTGCAAACGTGACATGAAGCTATTTGAAATCGACACTAGCAGCTGGGAAAAAGTAGCACTGGATAGATCCACATGGAAAGAGAGCATAAGAGAAGGGTCTCGGATTGCAGATGCCATACACAACAGAGGCAGAAAGAAGGCTAAAAATGCAGCTGCTCCTGGTGATTTTATATGCCCAACCTGCAACCGCAGCTGTGTATCAAGGATTGGCCTCTTTAGCCACACAAGACGTTGCAAAGGGAAAAGATCGTCTCACGAGACGTAAAATGCCACAGAGAACAGAGAGATAATGAATACTTTAAAAATAAAAAGCTTATACATATAAGTGTAATTGTATCAATCATGTAATTATGGTATAATAGACTGGAACATAACAGATCTGTGTGATTAGAAATATTTTTACCAATTGTTTTTTTAGCATTTAGATTTCTCAATGATCCAATGACCAGTTGTGAGAGTAAGAGGGAAAAACGGGGGTATCTTGGTGAATGTTTACTTGATCTTTTTTTAAAATACATTTAAAAAAAGGACTCAAGGCTCAAGAGTACTCAAGGGAACTAATTCAAACCACCACATCTGTTAAATATGATTTATTTTCCAGGTTCAAAGTAGCCAACAAAATAATTAGTTACCAAAAGGTAATAAACTAATTGGTATTTTCAAAAAATTGGTTCTTTTGTTTTGAAGTAAAAGGAATAATTGTGCAAAATTTCAGCTTGATCTGAGATTCAATGTGGCAGAAATAATGTGTATAAACATTTTACCTTACAGACAGAGTTGATATAAGCTCTCTGACAAAATAAGTTCAATTCTCAATTTCTCACAATAACTACCAGTAACCTTGTGACAAAATCCAACTGTCCAGAATACTGATATACATTAAGACACAAATTCACTTGTCTATCAATATCAGAGAATGCAGGTAGTCTTTTAGTCCATTCACTGTTAGGGGATTTCTCTCTTTAAAATTGTTATTGATCACACACAAATAAAATAAAAATCTGTTGAAGACAGTTCAGGTGAATGTGGTGGCCATTCAATGATTTCCAGCATTCCAAACCAATGCTGCGGAAAAGGTTTCATGAATATACTTTCTTACTCTGCACATAATGTGGAGGTGTTTCATCTCAATTTGTCAAAATTAGCTTTGGTTCCGAGTTGTGGTACTACCATATTGTTACGTTTTTCTGAATCTTCTGGCTAAAATGTACTAGTAGACACACAAATAAAAACACTGCAAAGAACTTGATAACTCAACGTTCAGCTTCATATTACTTTACTCACTATTAACTCTAATAATTTGTCACAACATGTAAAGTAGAAGACAGCACAATATCTGATTGTTAATAGTTCGTTACACTTCGTTGCAGTTAATGTTTTCTCAACTTGAATAGAGCCGTATTCAATTACACAAATTAGAGCCTTACACGTCTTACATAGACTGTATCAACTGTAAGACTCTAGTCCGTTTTCGTTAACTCTTTCCTAGTTAACTTGAATCAAATAAACACATCTCTCTTCTACTGTCTCGCACAGTAGATCACAGTTACAATCACTTTACTCAACACTTTTCACATTAACTCTCTAGTTTTTATCGAGTCCCTAATTACTCCTCGAATATCCAAACACACTCTGGTCTCCTCTGCTAACAACACGGGAGACACGTCACATCTAGTCTTTGTCTATAGGCATAGAGTCCAGAAATAGACTCGCCGCTGTATCGCGTCAACTCGCCGGGGTCACAAGTTGACCTCTACCTATCACTGTTCATTTGTAGCACTGCCCCCTTCTTAAATCTGTTCGTCCCGAACAGATTCCACTTCACCACGGTACTGATGGAGTCGATCAACGTGGACTACCTTCAGTTTGGACCGTGGACTTTTCTGTATCCGGTACACTACGTCGTTTATCCTTTTTACAACACGGTACGGACCTTCCCAGTCTCTTTGGAGCTTTGGGGATCTGCCTTTTCGTCTCTGTGGGTTATAAAGCCACACTAGATCATTCTCATGGAATCCCGACGTATTGGCCCGTTTGTCATACCTAGTTTTCATCAGGTCACTGTTGGTCTTGATGTTTCTGCGGGCCAACACATGGGTATTCTCCAATCTTCTTCGGAGATTGGTGACATATTCAGTTGAAGACACTGGCGTATCTCTCGGAATCCCAAATAACAGGTCACATGGTAGACGAAGCTCACGACCAAATAACATCTTCGCTGGGGTATATCCTGTGGTGTTATGAACGGATCCTCTGTATGACATGAGGAACATGGGGATATAGGTGTCCCAGTCGTCTTGTCGGTCATCAGTAACCTTAGACAGATGTTGTTCTAGGGTTCTGTTGAATCGTTCCACCATCCCATCAGATTGCGGATGGAGAGCTGTCGTACGAGTCTTTTCGATGCCAAGTGTCTTGCACATCTCTTGGAAAACTTTGGACTCGAAATTTCTGCCCTGGTCAGAGTGCAACTCATTAGGGACACCAAACCGACTGATCCAGTCATCCACGAGTGTTGCGGCCACTGTGATAGCTTCCTGATTTGGTATAGCATAAGCTTCTGGCCATTTGCTGAAATAGTCTATTACTACCAAGATGTATTTGTTTCCTTTCTTGGTTTCAGGAAATGGGCCTGCGACATCTATTGCGATCCTCTCAAATGGAACACCAACATTATATTGTTGCAAAAGACCTCTAGTTTTGCGTTGAGGACCTTTTGTTGCTGCACATATGTCACACCTTCGACACCATTCCTCTACATCTTCTCTATATCTGAACCAGTAGAACCGCTGACGAACATTTTCCAGGGTCTTATTGACACCAAGATGAGATCCGCTAGCGCCATTATGCATCTCTTTCAGTACTTCAGCGATTCTCACCTTCGGTAGCATCAACTGAAGGCGATTGGAAGTTCCATCAGCAGATTCCCAAACCCTCTTGATGACACCATTGATCAACGTCAGCGAGTCCCACTGAGCCCAGTACGCCTTGGTGGCTGCCCCCTTCTCAGAGATGTCTTTCCAATCTGGCCGTTGTCCATCTTCTTTCCATAGAAGAATGGGAGCCAGATCTTCATCTTGCATTTGTTCCTCTCGAATTCTTTCATCACTCCAGGGTCCGGAAACATCAACTCTGAGCCGATGACAATTGACAGCCACCTCCTTTTCTTCAGCCTTCTTACAGTGCTTACATTCTGTTTTGCAAGGTCGTCGGGACAGTGCATCAGCATTTTGGTGAGTTTGCCCTTTTCGGTGCTTAGTTTCAAATTCATAAGTCTGAAGACGTTCGATCCACCTTGCTACTTGACCTTCAGGGCTTTTAAACGAAAGCAGCCATTGGAGAGCTGCATGATCTGACCTAAGGGTAAATTTCTGTCCGTATAGGTACTTGTGGAAATGTTTTATTGCATCCACAGCAGCCAGCAATTCACGTCTTGTCACACAGTAGTTTCTTTCTGCTTTCGATAGGCTTCGACTGAAGTAAGCGATGACTCGTTCAGCCTCATCCACCTTTTGTGACAAGACTGCACCTATTCCGGTGTTACTTGCATCTGTGTCGAGTATGAATGTCTTGCCTGGAATGGGGTAGGCCAATACTGGTGATGATGATAGTGTGTCTTTAAGACTCTCGAAAGCTTCTTGGCATTCAGATGTCCAAATAAATGGTCTCTTTTGTTCTGTAAGTTGATGAAGGACCTTACAGATGTTAGAGAAATTTGGCACGAAACGTCGGTAGTATGTACAGAGTCCCAAGAAACTTCTAAGCTCATGGATATTCATTGGCGTAGGCCATCGTTTCACTGCCTCAACTTTGTCAGGGTCAGTGCCAACTCCGTCATTTGACACCATATGGCCAAGGTACTTAACGTTTTTTCTGAATAAGGAACACTTCTTTGGGCTGAGTTTCATTCCCGCACTTCTTATCCGTTGAAATACTTCCTTCATATTTGCAAGGTGTTCTTCAAACGTTTTGCCAATTACAATAATGTCATCAAGGTAAACAAGACATGTGTTCCAATGAAGTCCTCGCAAAACCCGCTCCATCAATCGTTCAAAGGTGGCTGGTGCGTTACAGAGACCGAATGGCATCACAGTAAATTGCCAGAGGCCGTTGCCTGCAGAGAAGGCGGTTTTCTCTCTATCATTGGGATGCATTTCAACTTGCCAGTACCCACTCTTTAGGTCGAGAGTAGAAAATATCTGGGATCCTGCAAGCGTGTCCAAAGTATCGTCGATTCTAGGAAGTGGATAACTATCTTTATGTGTGACTTCATTCAGAGCTCTGTAATCTACACAAAATCGCATAGATCCATCCTTCTTCTTTACTAAGACAATTGGCGAACACCAAGGACTATTTGAGGGCTCAATGATTCCTTGCTGTCTCATTCCCTCTATCATGTCCATTGCTTCTTGTTGCTTTGCTAGTGGCAAGCGACGGGGTGGCTGTCTAATGGGTCTGGTATTTCCAGTGTCTATTCGATGTTGTATCATGTTTGTCCGTCCGCAGTCCGTTTCATCAGATGGCAGAATATCAGCAAACTCCATGATCAACTGTTCCGCTTTGCTGTACTGCTCATCTGATAAATTCTCTTTGATTTCTGTCAGGAGCTTGGTAATTTGTGGATTGATAGGTTTGGTGGAATTAGCGATCGTGATATCATTACTACAGTTTCTGATCAGGTCAAGAGTATTACATATTGCGATGGGCCTGTCTTTCTCTAGATGTCTCTCCTGTAGGCCGAGGTTCATGATTCTCACGGGCACCTTTTGATCTTTTCCGACAATGACCAATGTTTTTCCTACTGCCATTCCGCTGTTGTCATTGTCAATGCCTTCTACTATCGCCGTCATCATTGTAGTTTGACCATGCTCTAACTTTCCCCAGATAATTGCTTCAGACTGAGCTGGCAAACTTGTATCTTCTGTTAAAAGGATTCTTCTAATTTGACCATTTTCTTCATCTTCATCCC
>JADKLZ010055987.1:0-20738 GCA_021533235.1 Biomphalaria straminea | reverse complement strand
TCATCTTTGATCCCAAAGCCTAGAACTGGCGAACACTACGGACCAGAAAAGATTCTTTTCGAGAATGTGAATGGTCATGTCATTTGTGCGCCTTGTTCTTGCTAGGGGTGTTGAATTTTTCAAAAAATTACTTCACCATTTTTCTTCCCAATGAAATTCTGCTATTACTTATGTAAACAGTTATGCACACGACTATAGTAAAGTAAAGTTCTCCTTTCGGACCTTGCAATCTATAGGGCAGATGATGTAAATGTCATCTGTTTCTTAAGCCAGCGGTTAAAGAGCAGGGCGTTATGTGGCCAGCACGACGATCAACCGTCTTTACTTTCCCCAGTTAACGTCAGGTACCCATTAGAGTTGGGTGGACTCTGGGGCGCCCTAAAAATCCTGAAATTCAAAATCCAAATCTTCACCGAGATTGGAATCTAGGACTTTAGGTCGGAAGCCAAACGCTTAACCACATAGCCACCGCACCCCTCTATGGACCATAGTAAACGTAAAGGAAAGTGTCCCTTTCAGACCTTGTGGTCTATAGGGCAGATGATCTAAAGGTCATCTGATTCTGTCGCCTACGGTTAATGAGGGTGTCATGTGGCCTGCACAACGACCAACCGCCTTTACTTTTCATCAACTTATGTCAGGTACCTATTAGAGCTAGGTGAACTAAGAGGCGCCCAATGATCCCGAAATAAAAATCTCAGTCTTCACCAGGATTCGAACCCGGGACACCCGGTTAAGAAGCCAAGCGCTTTACCGCTCAGCCACCGCGCGTCCTATGGACCATGGTATCCACTTTTTTTTGTACACATTTCCAATGAAGGCTCAGTAGTAAAGGGACAGTTTACATCTCGCTTGGGGCACTATCCTCCATTCGTTCTTCTTTGCAATCATCACTGTTATAATTCAATGTTTAGCCAACACATCACCTATTCCTGTAAAACATCACTGACCACTGCGACAACTTTTTAAATGTGCATATCACTTTTTCGTGTGTGCAGTGATGCATGACGCAAGCGTCCGAAGTGTATAAGGTCTAGACACCGTCTAGACCAGTGATTCCAAAAGTGGTCTATATAGACCCCTTGGGGGTATACGAAGACTTCCAAGAGGTCTACGAAAGTGAAAAAAATAAATTGGGGGTCTATGAGATGCCCATGGGGGTCTAAGATAATAGATTTCAATTAACCAGGTCTTTAATGTTTCCATCCTATTCATGTCATTATTTCATATATGATTTGTATTTTGTACTTTTGTTAATCGTTTAAATATTTATTCTACAAATCAAACAAAAAAAATTGTATTTAATTTCAATACGGATGAAGCAGCTTAATTCTGTCTACATGTAGCTAATTTTTAACAAAAAGAAATGTAGATCGTACAGCGTTGATTATTTTAAATTGGGATTCATTACTTCCTCGTGAAACAAGCTATCGCCAAGTGCCTTTCTTATGACAAAATGAAACCAATTATGCTGGAGAACAAAGAAACCCTAACAAAATAAAGATTTGAAAAAATTTTGAACACTTAAAGATAAAGTTCAGAATAGACCAGTGTTTCTCAACCTATGTGCCGCGGCACACTAGTGTGCCGCCTAAGATTTGCAGATGTGCCGCGGGAATTTCCAGAACGCCACACGTGTAGCGTTACACAGGTCAGCCTAATATTAAATTTTTATTTTACGTCGCGATGACATCCCCTCTTGCAAAGATCAGTAATAGTAGTGGATCGCTACATATTGGTGGAAAGGGGTGTTAGCTATTCAGTTAATGGAATTTCCCACTAAATATATATATATATATAATATATTATAATGACTTAAATGTAGGCCACCTTAGCAGATGCACACCAGTTCATGAATTGACAAATTAGCGATGTGTGTCATGTACATTGATTAGGTGTATGCTAATAATAACAAGTTATCACTAAACATTATTTATATTTTATATCCATGAAGAGATACGTTATTAAGAATGAAACTGCTAAAGCGTTAAATGAAAAGCAAGGAACCAAACGAAGGTACAAAGAATATTACATCGGATATCGTTTCATATCTTCGGGACCTGAAGATTCTCCATTGCCAATCTGTCTGATCTGCAATGCAACTCTATCAAATGAGGCGCTTGTTTCAAGCAAATTGAAGAGACACTTGGAAACAAATCATCCAGCTGTAAAAGCCCAACCGAAGGAATACTTCGAGAACATCAGGGCTCAACAAAATAAACAAGCTAGGAAACTTACAAATTACATAAAGCTGCCAGAAAAGGGATTGATTGCAAGTTATAAGGTTGCTCAGTTCTTAGCAAAACGTAAGAAAGCACACACAGAGGCTAAATCTGTCATTTAGCCAGCTTTAGCAATAGTTGTTGAAACAATCCTAGGACCTGATGCCGCCGAAAAAGTTAAACAAGTTCCTTTGTCAAATGATACTATCTCACGCAGAATAAAAGACTTATCGTCAGATTTACAAGATCAAATCTGCGAACACTTCAACGTGACTGACGATGAACTGTCTCTTCTGTGGTCTCTACAAGTTGATGAATCCACTGATGTTAGCGGCAAAGCCCAGCTGCTAGCTTTTATTCGGTTCATAAAGGATGAAAAATGTGTCAACGAATTATTATTTTGCAAGGATTTAGCAACTACGACCAAAGGCGAAGATATCTTCAATGTGGTGAACGAAAACATTTTCTTCTTCAAACTACAGTGGAAAAACTGTGTCAGCGTTTGCACCGATGGCTGTCCTTCCATGCAGGGAAGCAGAAAAGGATTCGTCACTCTTGTTCGTCAAGAAAATCCAAATGTATTAGTTGTTCACTGCATGATCCACAGAGAAGCTCTTGCCTTCAAATCTTTGCCAAAAGGTTTGATGTCTGTTCTGGATCAAGTGAATGAAGTTGTAAAACTTCATCAAATCTCGACCGCTTGCATCCCGACTTTTCTCTTAGCTCTGTGCAGCAATGGATTCAGACTACAAATGCCTCCTGTATCATACCAACGATCGTTGGCTCTCCAGGGGAAAAGTATTAAAGCGTGTCGTCCAACTCAAGGCTGAGCTGATTTCATTCTTGGAGGCTGAAAAAAACGACTTTGGATTTTCCATTCATGTCGAAATCTGGTGGGTTAAGGTCACATTTCTCTCTGATTTATTTGACAAATTAAATTCATTGAAATTAAGTCTTCAAGGACCATCGGAAACAATCATCACTGCATCCTCAAAACTAAAGTCATTTGGTGAAAAATTGTCTTTGTGGCAAAGTAAGATCTCGAAAGGAGTCTTCGACTGCTTTCCTTCTTACAATGATTGTGCTTCAAACAAAGAAATTACCCCCGAAAATCTTGACACTTTGACACCACTGCAGTCAGCATTGCAGCATTACTTTCCAACAATTGGAAGTAATGAATATGGATAGATCAGCTATCCATTTGGAAACTATGAAGCTACAAATCTTGCAACTGAAGAAGAGCAGCTCATTGATTTAAAAAACGATGTAGTTCTTAAGTCAAGTTTTGCCGAGAAAAGCCTGGATAATTTTTGGATTTTAACCAACAAAATATATCCAGCAATCAGTTTAAATGCAATCAAAATAATTTTTGCATTTTCATCTTCATGGTTTTGTGAATTTGGATTTTCAGTACTGACTGAAATCAAGTCTAAGAAAAGAGAGATACTTCTTTCAATAGATGATGAAATGCGAGTTTGTCGACTTTGGAGCCTCGGATAGATCTCATTGCTCTCAAAAAACAGGCACAACCTTTACATTACAAGTAATGATTAAAAACTGGTAAATCTTTTTTTTCTTTTTATTTTAAAAGAATTGTTGCTCTTCATGGCGTGCCGCGAAAGTTTTGTTGTTTTTTTACTGTGCCGGCTGACAAAAAAGGTTGCGAAACACTGGAATAGACCCACAAAATCTCTCTTCGACATCATATAGAGAAAATGATGCTTCGTGAGCTTCTTACAATATCTCTTTACTTACAGTAAAATACGGAAAACACTATACATAAAACACTGATTGTACCAGACTTTGTTGTTTTAAAAACTGTTTTACACAAACCTACAACTGATATTACGGAAATAATTTCTTAAAGCAACAATACAGTTCAAAGGCGCATCGGTTGTATGAATTATAAAATGAAAAGCTACTTATGTAATTCTTTGCAAACGAGTTTGGGATCTGTGACGTCACAAGCTCTGAAAGGGTGTAGCGCTAAGTGATACGGTGTTTGGATATTTAGGCACCCGGAAATTTAGGCACCCGGAAATTTAGGCACCCGGATAATTAAGGTCGCTAATTAAAGAGTACCTAATTTAGTTTCCGGTGCCTAATTATCCGCCTTTTCAAAAAATGCCTAATTATCAGATGCCTAAATAACCGGGTGCCTAATTATCCGGTGCCTAAATTTCCCAAATTTCATGAGATACAAACTGCCTAAGGGTCACCGTCTCCTTATTTTCCCCAAGGCTTGGATTTAGTCATTCTGTGTCAGGAAACTCAACGCTCGGAGGAGGGGCCACCTCTCCTTTCTGGCTTTACGGCTTACCGGTGTTCCTGCTCGCGGTGCCAGGTACTAGTAACGTTTGTGAGGAATTCGTGAGATCTCACATGGATTACAGTCTTCCTGTTCAAGTTTGGGCCTCGCAAAAGTCTCTAGCGAAGCTCGACGCGGTCCAGAACCAAGCCATAAGACTCATATGCGGTACGTTTCGCACCACGCCAGTCGATGAACCGTAAATGATGAACCGTACAGTCTTGCGACCGTACGATCCCTAGCCGACAACAGATTGTTGGCACAGTGGTACGCTAGCTGGGACGCTTCCGAGAAAGGCCGAGAGCTACACAAGCAGATGAGTAGACCAGACCAAAAGGACGCATGGTGGACGCTCTGCCGTGCGGAACAGGCAGTCCTAGCCCAGTTCCGAGTCGGACACTGCCCAATAGGTGCGTACTTTGGGCGGTGGAGGGAGAACTTCGACACACGGTGCCGCCATTGCTTCGAGGACGATGAGACAATAGAGCACATTCTCTACGAATGCCGCGCTCTGCAAGATGAACGATCGGGACAAGGTAATGAGAGAGAGAGAACTGGTCCATGTGTGGCAGAGGGTCTGTCCTTGTACGGGGAAAAGGTGACCCTACAACTCACTGCTCGCTTCCTCTTCCGTGCTCTAAGGGAGTAATCTCAGCACGGTTTATTTCAAATTGGGTATCTGATTCGGTTTAGTTGCTAGGCTAGGTTTTGAATTCAGTTTTCCTTCTGCTAGGTAGGTAGCAAGCCAAGGCTAATGAGCCTACATGCTCGAAGTGACTGTTACTCGTCTTCGCCCCCTTCTGTTAGTGAAAACAGTTCCGCTGACACAATATTTGAGCCTAATTGCTCTTTGCGAACATTTTACAATACAATTATACATAAGGTAACTTAATTAATTGATTAATATTTAATGTTTGAATGACTACTTCACTGAACAACAAATTCTTATATGAAACATAATATGCGTAGCAACGGATGATAAATCATAAATAAAACATTCTCAGTGTAATTGGTGACTCCAGCAATACACATTGTTATTTTAATGTATTTAAATTAGAATGTTAGCAATAAAAAGATAGATCTCTATAACATAATGTTTAGCTTTTAATTACCTTTTTACTATTTAACTCCTTACAGTTAGAAATTAATTTTTTTTTAAATGTTGATGAATTTTCAAAAATTTGAAAGCTAAGCAGGGGGTCTACCGAAAACCAGAAAACATGGCAAGGGGTCTATGAGACAAAAAAAGTTTGGGAACCACTGGTCTAGACCGTCTACCTTAAAGCCACTACCGCATGCATGTGTAAAAAACACATCGTAATTACTCATGTACTTCGCGCCTTAAGTGAGACAATAACGTCACATGTGAAGGACATCTGCTTCTTGTGGACGTTATACTGTCTATTTACAATTTCTTTCATATAAGACAATACAGTAACAACCTATTAGCAGTACTAGCTTCCTAGTAGCTACGAGGTATATATTTATACCTTTAGATAGTAAGTCCATGAGTTGGCTTTTTATCAAAACAACTGTAGGCCTAATCATACTTCATCCCCACCATGAGTAAGCAGTTTTACTTCCGCAAACACTTTGTACTACTTCTTCTTATTCGGGCGCATAAAGGAATGACCAGTACTGTTGTTTCCAATGACTTATCATTTTTCTCGTCTCGCTTGGCTACGCAGCTACGAGGCCTGCCTATACATTCTTTCTTTTAGGGACACGACAGAACGAAAAGACCAAATAAAGGAGAGTAGAAGGGAAAAAAAAAGGGGGGGGGGAGAAAGAAAGGTGTGATATGTAGAGACTGTACTTCAGACTTGGGTGGCCAGTTCATTCCGGTGTGTTAATGTATCCGGAAAGTAAGTAGTAGTTGATGTTAGTTGTAAAAATAGAATTATTTTTTTTTTGGTTTGCTCATCCGGACATGAGGCTCAAACTTAAAAGATCTACAAGCCTGTTGCATCAGACCAATCTAGTCGTTGACAGTGGACTAACCGAAACTATATACCGGTATGTAGATCTACTTTTGTTTTTACGTGTAGGGGCGGGTAAGGGTTTGTCAAAGGATTTAATGGTAGAAGGGAAAGGGGGAGAGTTTAATGGGGGGGGGGGGAGTTTAATGGGGGCTCCGGTTAACTATGTTCGCGATGACAAGTTCCTGATATGTTTACATGTCGATGTCGACATGTTCGTCTGCTGTGGACATATTTCTGTCAGGGAATAATTTATTGTGTTGGTCAATCACGGGCAGAGTGCGTGCACATGCGAGAGTTTAATTGTGTTTTGTGACAAGTTTTTTTTTGTTGTTGTTGACCACATGGATTATGATAATAATTGTCTCGTGAGATATTTAAAAAGGTAAAACGGAACGTGATAGATTATCTTTATACCTTCATTGTCACATAGCCACTGTGTCTAAAGTCTTCACTGTGTCATAGAGTTGGTGTGCCTAATACTCAATGTGCCACATAGCCATGCAGTTTGTGTAATAATCGTTTGATTGATCGTTTGAATTTTTGATTTTGTTTAGGTTGTTTTTTTTAATAATGTTTTTATAAGCTTATATGCTAGCTCTATCTGTATGGCTCCTTCTGTCTCGGAAGACAATGGATGCGCTCAGGTGAGTCACTGGTTTTGATTTTGTCTTGAGATGGGACAGAATCTGGTTTGACGTATCAAGCCAATTCTGGAGCGGTAGAGTTTACCACAGTTCGTGTATGTAAAAGTAAAAAGTAAAGTTCTTCTTTCAGACCTTGTGGTCTATAGGGCAGATGATGTAAAGGTCATCTGATTATGTGGCTTACGGTTAACGAGTGTGTCATGTGGCCAGCACACGACCAACCGCCTTTACTGTTCCCCAACTAATGTCAGGTACCCATTAGAGCTGGATAGACTCAAGGGCTCCCGAAAATCCCGAAATAAAAATCGCAGTCTTCAACAGGATTCGAACCGGGGACCTCCAGTACAGAAGTACTGCGATTTACCGCTCAGCCACCGCGCCCTCGTGTATGTATATGCATCTATTTTAGGATATAGCCATCGCCATGCAGTTTTTCTAATAATCAACGTGTCGTAGAGCCAGTGTGTCTTATACCAAAATGTGTCACATCGCCACTGTGTCCCTTAGTGTGAGTTTATTTCGGAAGAGTATTTGATCCAGACAGGGACGGACTGGCTATATGGGCAAACGGGCAAATGCCCGGTGGGCCGCCACCAAATGGGCCGGTAGGGTCACTACCAATTTTTTTTTCAAAACAGTCAACTTAAAAAAAAAATTACAGCAGCGTAATACAGATACACCTTTTAAAAACAATTCAACAAGAATAAAATTTTAAAAAAAAATCTACATCATACTATGATCATTCACTGTATTTAAAATTAGCTGCAAGACCTTACAATGTACCAGCGGCATAAGCTTCAAGACTGCTTTGATGTCTTCGAGGCTGCGTTTGGACTGACCGTTTTGCAGGTCGGCATGTGCATTTGATGGCGCACCCATTTGTTTTAGCTCCTTCCCTCACCCGTCTTTTGAAGGTTACAAATGTTACCAAAAAAAAAAAGGGAAGAGAGAGGTTTAGTTTGAAAAAAACAAAAAGACATTGATGTAACGCAGACAACAAAATAGGGGCGACAATTACCTATAAAACAATAGTGAATAACAAATAACTTCAGTACACAAAAGCCTAATAGCAAACCACAAATAAAAAAAAAACGTATTCACAACTCAATCTGTGTATAGAGGCGACTTTCTTCATTTGTAAAGAAAGAGTAAGCTTTCTTTTTGTTTATTTTTTTTTTTAAAACAGATATCTAAAATACTACACTTAAAAGCTTACAAAGAAAAGATTATTATTGTGTGTAATGTGTACCTACAAAATTGACATCAGCAATATCTATATAATTTGCTATTGTAATTATTGATAAAGTTACAAAGACCAAGAGTCTGAGGTAATTAATATTATTTTTTTTATTATAGCTTTTATATGCTTATAGCATGCTCAGAGCGCTTTGGTCCAATCTCATTTGCGGACCAGTGGAGGGGGGGAGGGGGTATCTAGGAGTTGGTTTCCCGTGCTGCCTTTAGGCGCTCAGTAAACACAACTCTGCCCGAGTCGGGTGTCGAACCTCGAGCCCCCTTTAGGTAGCCAAGCAAGCCAAGCTCAAGCCGCACTTAGCCTCTCGACCACGCTTCCCACATAATAATAATAATGTCAATAATAATGACAGATATTCTTATAATAAAGATCTGGTGTCATACAATAGACCTAAATACAATAGGAGATACACGATGGTGGTCCAAAGATGCGGCTTTGAAATCTTCGGGTCACTCTCAAGGAAAGAGTCATCTCTGTAGGCCTACATTAGTATTATTCTAGTGCTTGGCAAAATTGAAAAGAATAGAAGCTCTAAAGCAGACACGAGAACAAAAGCCCTGGCATTCAAAGATGCTTTATTGAGATATGAAACCATCTTGACCTCATTTGTTTTCCTGCACGTCTTTGAACTGACCACGCCTCTTTCAAATTACCTTCAAACAAATGGAATGGATATTTTGAAAGCGTATAACATGGTGTGTGTAACAAAAACCAAGATGAAGACTCTAAGAAATAATTTTGAAGGGGTGAAGAAAGCAGCAGATGACTTTGTGCGGTGGGCTGATACAAAAATTGAAGATGAAGAGTTGGAATTGGAAATTGAAGAGCGTTTACCCGAGAAAAGGACAAGAATGAAAAAGCGAATGTCAGGAGAGCAGGACAATGGTGATAGAATTCTCGACGCTCAAAAAAGTTATGAAGTTCAAGTTTTTAACGTTATCATAGACATAGTTATCTCCAGTCTAGAAAGACGTTTGGACGTGTCAAACATCTTTAATGCAGATCTCTCGTTCCTTGATCCTAGAAATTTCAACGACATAAAGCTAAAAGGACTTGAGCCACCAGATTTCAAAGAACTTACCAAGACGTTGCCCTTATTTGATTCCACGGCTACTGCAGAAAATTTACGTAACGAATTGATAAATCTAGCTGAGCAGTGGGATAAGCTAAAAATATCACCATTAGATGAATATAAGATAAGTGTGGGAAACAACAAAGATGAACAGAACGATGACTATTGTGGTGAAAGTGATATGGAAGTTGAAAACAAAGTGTGTTTGTCTTGTACTAACTGTCCAAATTGCTTTTACCGAATTTCAAAAAGGTATTATTTATTGACTAGAGCATATCTTGTAATTGGATTGGCTTATAAATTTGTGCTTTCGCTGTCATGTAGTCAAGTAGCTTGTGAAAGAAGTTTCTGCACATTGCAATGTGTAAAGAATAGGCCGAGAAGCACCATGACACAAGAACACTTGAAAGATTTTATGCTTATGGCTGTAAATAAAGATGTATTACAAGAAATTGATTTGGACACCGTTATAATCGATGTGGCAGGAAGTAGTGCGCTGATGAGAGATCTTCTTATTCCCTGAATATGCAAATCACATTTAATGTATACAGAAGCAAGCGCTTTTCACGTTCAGTAAAGTAAGTGCCTATCTAAACTATAGGCATTCTCTAGTCTTTTGGTATAACAAAATTTTTCCAAAAACATTTAATGATAAATATTTATTTCAAACTCATTATTGTACTGTAAATTATATTTCAGACCACATACATGTATAAATATAATACATTAAGTAATCTTAAGCAAGCATTCGTCGTTTTCGATGCATTATTTAACTTTAAATTTGTTTTTATTATTATTATATTTAGAATAGAATTAGGGTTAGACATATAATATGGCTCGCCATTTGTGGGCCGGGTTAGATGGTAATGCCCGGGCCGATTTTGATACCCAGTCCGCCCCTGGATCCAGATCTATATACCTGAGATCACGCTATACGTTTGTATTATTGAATTATTATTGTTTTTTTTTTTAAATTATGTTTTTATAAGCTCAAATACTAGTTCTATCTCTATGACTGCTTCTGTCTCTGAATACAATGGATGCGTCCGGATGAGTCCCTTGTTTGGTTTTGTCTTGAGCGGGACAGAATCTAGTTTGACTTATCAAGCCAATTCTGAAGCGGTAGAATTAGCCGCAGTTCATGCACGTATATGCATCTATTTTAGGGCCAGCTAATAGGGCAGCTTTCTTTTTCTTTCTCTAGTTTTCATGACTAAGGCAGCTTCGTTTCTTTTGCTCTCGGCGAGGTTCGTACCAGCACGCACAGTCTGTCTCCATGCTGTCCCGTAAACTTTCGTTTATAATACCGCATACTAGCTCTAGCTCTAGATTTATTGTATTATTTATTATTTATATAATTAATTAATTTTATCATAATTTATTTATTTATTTGAGGATGATATCAATGATCAACATCTCCCCTCACTTGCCTAACCACAACTACAGCTAAATAACAAAAAGGCCAACAACAAAAACAACTCTTAAAACACCTGGTTTTATTTACTAATTAATATTTTAATTAGCAGGATATGAACACCTGGTCACGTGGCACACATCCACATTGAGACCTGTTTATGTCTTTGATTTCCTTTTTTTTTTTTCAAGCAGTGAAGGGAGCGTTTTATTATTCATTACTAAACGAAGCCATTTTTTTTAAAAAGGAATCTATTTGATCGACGATCGATATTATACATTAACCAGTTATATACGTTTTGGGATCAAATTTCAAACATTTGTCACTTGTTCATCTAGTCGCAGGTGACTGGACTGCATGCTGTGCGGGGCCTCTCTATCGTATTAAGATAGAAGATAAAAAGAAGGGCGGATCCAGAAATTGTGTGTGTGGGGGGTATAAATGTAGGCCCATTTATCCACGAACTAGGACAGAGAAACACTTTAATTACAAATGTTTTTGTATTAACACACGTAAATAAACGGACAGAAACATTGATATTAAAATTAGTTCTAATTCAATTAAGTCTTTAAAAATGATCGTCTGATAAATAAGGCATTTTTTTTTTCTAAAAGTACAAACAGGGACCTACATTGATCTACAAATAGGCATATATATGTCTTTTGTCTATAATTTGATATATAGACCACGTGCACTCTGCACACACACACATTCATATATACATATATATACTCTAAATGTACGTAATGAATGTTCATTACAGCTAGTCCGTTCAGGTTTTACGAGGTAAGTTTTTTTTTTTTTAACCTAGACTATGTTTTTCTAGAGTCCGTGAAATAACTGTAGATGCATCTTACCTTACCGAATAGAAGGTCTCGGGGAGCACTGCTATATCAAAATATCGTATATCAAAAATTAACATTTTTATTTTAAAGTATTTAGTAATTATTCACTACCAGTATTTATAAATTATCGAGTATTCTCAGGATTAAGCACGAAGCCTCTAGCGGAGAGAAGTGAAAGCGATTGTCCGACTCGCCACTTCTAAAATCTGTTTCAGGATATTTGTAATTTAGAAGTAGACCTATACTTGTTTTTTGACAATATTTCCCCTTTCAGACCTTGCGATCTGTAGGGTAGACGATGTAAAGGTCATCGCGAAATAAAAAAAATCCTCGTCTTCACCAGGATTCGAACCCGGGATTCCAGGTTCGAAAGTCAAGCGCTTTTCCACTCAGCCACCCTATAAGGAACATTCAGATTTTTAATAACCATCGAAAGGGAAATAGCCGCTATTAGTTTAAAATGACCTGTCCATCCCGTTTAGATCTCGTAAACTAGAAAAGATATTGAAAATCCGACATCATGATATTTAAGGCCTTTTAAAGTTTTGATGTAACGGCTACTTTCTTCTTTTCTGAAAGCGAAAAATTTAATTTTTTAAAATAAACTATGCAGGCAGGTTTTTTCATAAAAACACACCATTTTTTTTACAACTTTTCACTATTAATAGTAAAAAAATAAGAAAGACTATTTAGCTAGGGGGATAATACTGTACCATATTTTTTAACACATTTATGCAAACGGTTTTAGATTTTTTGTCAAAAATCATTCTGAGTTGTATTACGAAGTGAAGTAATTTCTGTCATATTATTTACCTACATTTAAAAAAATATTTACTTTCTTCTGAAGAGAAAAAAATCTATTTAGTATGCATATAAGTGGAAAATAATTTAAAACAACAATTAATAACTAGTATCCTACATATATTTATAATAGACATATGCACATATCGCAGAGAAAGGAAATAAATATATGTACAAAAACAAACATATAAACGACAGTGGTTAGCAGGTCATCATAGGGTCCGATTGCTGTATTAATTCTGTTTCTAAACTCTTCATTCGTGATGCGGTCTTTTGTGACTCCTAGGATGTAACTATATCTTCGTAACAATAAATTCATTGAATACATATGAATAGTTGCAATGCAACAATAATGACAGTAGTAATAAATATGTATATATAATGTGTATGAAGTGGTTAGTCGAACTAACAATACAACAGTATAGATGTCACTTTAGACTCAGGCACGTCTCTTCTGTCTGTATCCAAGGAGATAGGGTTGCAACTTGTAGTTCGTAGTTTCCGATATTCTTTCTGAGAATAGTGAGACCTGCCTATTTTTACCTGCCATATGGGAGCACCTTGTGTGTGTGTGTGGGGGGGTCGATTGTGAGTTTGATTCCACCCCAACTATCTTTGTAATCTTTTTAATTATTATTTTATTTTCTACTTAAAAGAATATAAAATTTAGCTGCTTTAAGAAAAAATAAAACCTACTATTTACTTTAAATTATAAGAAAATATCTTTATAAACAGAAAGTGTAGGCTGCTTTCGAGGGATTTAGAATGGCCTTGACAAATAGAAAGAGTAGACTGTTTTAGGGTGATTAAGAATGACTTTGACAAATAGGATGTTAAGGTTGCTTTCAGGCGATTAAGAATGATCTTGAGAAATAGGAAGTGAAGGTCATATTGTGTTCACCAATATCTGGAAATATGTTTACGAAAGGTATTTCGAATATGTCAGATCCAGACAATTCAACTTTGTCAGTATGAGGGTTGTAAGGTTCGCTGGAAATGATAAAATGGCTTATTGTGTGTCCAAAATGAAATCAACTTCAAAATATTTACGACTTTTTGTTAAATTTTACTACAATACATATCCAAGTCTCTCTGTCTCTCTCTCCACTTTCGTAGGACAGGCAACACACTGACCACACATTGACAACATATTAACAACACGTTGACCACACATTGACAACACATTGACAACATATTGACAACACGTAGACCACACATTGACAACATTGACAACACATTGACCACATATTGACAACACATTGACAACATATTGACAACACGTTGTCAATACATTGAAACCATATTGAAAAAAATACATTAACAACTACGAATGACAACCAAAGTCTCCTTGTGAATTGAATAACTCCCATGTGACAGAATACATTCAGCCACGTTATGTTAAGGGTAGGAATATTAACAAGTTTTACAACTAAATTATATATGGATGTTATATGGACAGGGGCGGACTGGCTATATGGGCACTCGGGCAAATGCCCGGTGGGCCGGTACCCTAATGGGCCGGTAGGGCCACAGGAAAGGCCACATGAATGTCAGTAAGTTGTTTCAGGATTTATATTATTCTCTTAAAACGCAACACCTTGAGCGTCATGATTGCATATAAAGAAGACTTTTTACACTTTTCAAGTTTAATACTAATCTAAAGCATGAACGTAAATATCCTTCATCCGTATATAGTGCTTTCAGTAGAAGTCACTAAACGATAAACAAGAAAATTAAGGCATTTATTTTGTATTGAGATAACAACGTTCCAAGTCCTATAGAAGACATGCCCAGCCAGATACGAATTATTTTTTGTTTGATGGAGTTGGCCCGCTACACAAATCACAATTACTATCTTGAACAGTGTTGAAATGTGTTGATTGGAATCAAAAAGCAACAGAAGGAGCAGAAAATAAGTAATAATAACTATTGTAAGAATACTGTGCAAAACAATATTACAAAGAGAGTTTATGTTATTACACAAACTCAGATGCGGCCCCCGCCCCCCCCCCATCGAATTTACCAATGATAGTTTTTAAAGTAATGAAATTTAAAAAATAATTAGGAGTTTTTTTTATATAACAGCAAACAGGACGACACGTCGACTTTGATAAGACTCTTCTAACACTAGGAACTTTTTTTTTAATTTCGCGAACTTTGGGCGCATCTGAGTCCACCCATCTCTAATGGGTACCTGACATAAGTTGGGGAAAAGTTAAGGCCGTTGGTCGTTGTGATGGCCACATTACACCCTCGTGCACAGAAACAGATGACCTTTACATCATCTGTCATATAGACCACAAAGTCTGAAAGGAGAACTTTACTTTACTACTGGGTAATGCTTTTCGCATCAGATTGACCTCTTAATGTTTACATAATAAATAAATATGCCCCCCTTAAGCACTAAAAAGATGTCGATTTAGTTTAAATTGTTTAATAAATTTAAATCTAGATCTACGTCTGGCCTCTATTTCGTCTAATTTAGTTTGTTGTCATTCACCAACTTTACGACGACAGCATTTACGAATGAACAGGCTAAACGTCACAAGAGACACTTATGCTAAGCCGACAAAGTTATTGATATATACGAGATTATAGTGACACCGTTTGTTTTACTGAACGTAAGCATATAAAAACAAGTGGACATGTTCTGTAGTGTATGTGTGTAGCCAGTTTTAAGATGCAATCAAATTAGGTTTCCAAGTTATGAAGAAAGCAATATATGAAAGTTCTCTTTCAGACCTTGCAGATGATGTTAAGGTCATCTGTTTCTTTGCCAATGGCTAACGAGCAGGGTGTCATGTGGCCAGCGCAATGTCAAACAGCCTATTCTTTCTTAACTAAAGTCAGGTGCCTGTTTAAGTTGGGTGGACCGAGAGAGCCCTAAAAATCACTAAATTCAAAATCCTAATCTTTACCGAGATTCAAACCCAGGACCCCTGGTTCAGAAGCACTTAGTGGCTCAGCCACCGCGCCCCATGACCTTGTGAGATGGACTGTTAAAATAATGGAGGATGAAGAGTTGTATTTGTGAATTGAAGTTCATATGGCGTGGAGTGAAAATGAATCATAAACAATATTTTCGTTAATGAGAGATCTTCAGATGTCTTGAATGTGAATGCTTTTGTAGGCTTATATGGTAGCAAAAACTTTTCATAACATAAGATTCCCCATTCCAAGTGTTTTACTTTATTCATTTAGTAATCAGATAGTTTCAAAATCATCTAATAACTTATTCATATACTAACTACATTCGATACATTATTAAAATTTACACTGATTTTGAGAACAGATATGATTGGACGCTTATCATGTGGCATACAATTTGTGGGCCTAAATTTATATAAATGCCCGGGCCGGTTTTGACACCCAGTCCGCCCCTGTATATGGATGTTATATGGATGTTATATGGATGTTATATTTTCTGTTTACTTTGCACCATTCTGTTTCAGATCATTTCGTTACCAACCTGTTAGGGCAAATATATATTTTGACCAGTTCTTTACATAGATCATCACCGGACGTAAAGTTTCATCAGACAGAGGGGGCAGCTCACCATCAGTCAGCCAAAGCACAATAAAAAATTATCCTAAAACTTAAAACATTTTCATCTCCTACGAAATAATTAAAACATTGGAAGGATAAAACGAAGAAAATGACAAAGAAAGTGAAACAAGTTCATTCAACTTCTGACGATCTCGACATGGAACTGGTGAGTATTTTTATTGTTATTTAAACACACTATTGTCTGTGTAGCGAGTATTATCTATTGATTTTATGATGCAATCTAATCCTATACTCTTAAGCGAGCAATTCTTGTATATATATATATATATATCTTCTATTTCGAAAACGGCTCTAACGATTTTCTTTAAAATTTCAACGTATCTAAATGTTAGTGAGAAAAAAATTCTCAACTCATTGGCCACATCGGGAAAACTCGAGTTTGACGGTTATATCGGTTTGAAAAATGTCTCATTATCGAAAAATTTATTTTGGTTTGAAGGTTTTATGAATGACATGGAGAATTTATGAATGAAAGTTTTCAATGACGTAAACGGGAAAAACGCTGCTTACGTCACTAGGCTTACCTTACTACAATGCAAACAAGAACGAGTTTTAAAGTATCAATGGACCTAATTAAACATTTGCGCACCATCTTATTGAAGATTGATTTATTATAGAACTATGGAAGGAAAGTAATGAAATTAAATGTACCGATGTATGATTAGCATAGACATATATATATAGACTGGAAACAGGATCTTATTTTCATTTAGGAAGAGTCAAATATGTTTTATGTCCACATCTACGTTAGAAAAAAATGGTGGCAAATGAGCTATAAATTATATGACGTAAATTTCAGTCTATTTATAACTATGATCTTTAGTTTTGAAAAGTACAAAACTTTATTATTCCTAATATTAGCCTTTATAGGCTACGCATGCACCTATGCGCACCATATCAACAATTTCATATTGAAAGACATAGGAAAATGTATATAACCATGGAACTATACTAAAGGAACGCTGACTTCGAGGTTTTTTTACAAAGCCGTATAGAAAACAGGTTCTTTGCGCATGTCAATACGCATCCTGCAATTTTTACAAAATAAAATGATGGAGACAAAGAAGGATTTTACGCCTCGAACGCGCGCGATTTACCCGTGTTGATTAGAAAATGTTATTTAGCTTTTTCTAAACAGGTCGATAAAAACTTTAACCATTTTCACACAAGTTGTTATGGTAGATATAATTTATTAGAGTAAGAGCTTATCACAAATGATTTTATTTTTTTATCACCCTTGGCGTCAAATTCATTCTAAGTCGATGCTTCTGTTTTGAAGTTGCCGTTCAATTAGTGAAGTTTATGTTAGGTAATTTCTACTAGATCTGGGTAATTTTTTATGCGCTTCTTATAAATGTAGATCTACTTGTATACATAGAGAATGTCATTCATATCTCTCATTAGTTTAATTCATATTTGCATAAGAACAGTCAACAGTAATTAATACAAAACCTAGTCTTAAATATATATAGGCCTATTGTAAGCGAAGTTAATAAACATGGTGCGATCGATAAAAAGGAGCCCTTTTATTAAACAGTAATTTTTTTAGAGCTATAACCTAAATGTGAGGGCGCGGTGGCTGAGCGGTAAAGCGCTTGGCTTCCGTTCTGGAGGTCCCGGGTTCAAATCCTGGTGAAGACTGGGATTTTTATTTCGGGATTTTCGGGCGCCCTTGAGTCCACCCAGCTCTAATGGGTACCTGACTTTAGTTGGGGAAAAGTAAAGGCTGTTGGTCGTTGTGCTGGCCACATGACACCCTCGTTAACCGTGGGCTACAGAAACAGATGACCTTTTAATCATCTACCCTATAGACCACTAGGTCTGAAAGGGGAACTTTACTTTTTTTTTTTTATAATCTAAATATAGTATTAAGAGATTTTTAAAAATCTAGATTATGAAAAAAAAATGTCACCTATTAGGTCTATTGAAAGAAGACTTATTCGCACACGGTATATTTAGATGCTATTATATTTTTAACAATCTTTATAAAAGTCAAGCTTAACTATCTATATCTTTACAATATTAGAAATAGGACATTTTAATTCTAGACTATATTTAAAAATAATCAACTGAAATCAACGTGTAATTAATGTACCCATAGCCTATCATATCTAGATCTAGTATGCTTTTTTTTTTGTAGACGATATTTATGAGCCTAGAATAGATCTAATATATGATGCTACTTAAAACCATGTTAATAAGGTACTTTTAATCTGGGTATATTTAAAACTAGAAAATAGATCTAGGCATTTTCCTTAACATAAATAGATCTACAGTGTTTACAGACAAATAAAATGCCGTAATGTTAAGTAATAGATCTATTAGATCTAGCGCTATATCTAGAAAATAGAATCTATTTCTAGTGAAAACATAGTGCTTGTCTATAAGTTTTTCTAATCTAGATCTATTATCAGTTTGATTATTACAAGGTTTATATATTACGACAGTGTAGATTAGGCATCTAGATTGATTGTAAACACTGTAGATCAATATTCGATAACGAAAATGCCTAAATCTATATTTAAGTTTTAAATATACCCAGATTGCCAGATTTTATGCATTTTCAATTCCAACTAGCTTTTTTACCCGGCTTTTTTGGGTGTTTTGATTTTTGTTTCTGTTTTCTTGTATTCATTGCAAGTTTTACGGGCCTCTAATAATAATTTGAGAGTTTTTGTTTTCTAAATTCAGTCTAAAATAAAGACTTATAGCTACAGTGATGTGTAGTTCCAAAATAATTTTTAAACACCCATTTGAAGGTAAATTTGGTGAAAATAATCAAATGGATATACTATATTTTGTATGTTCACTTATAAAACAAAAAGGTATCTTTTTGAAGATAAGCATGAAAGGATCTAACCTTGGCCAGTCAAAAAGATGCAAACGATGTGCTATTTACTAATCTAAGGAAAGGTGTCATAATTGTTATATTGTATACGGTAGTTTATTAATGGCTATCATTTAATTATATATATATTTAAATGTAGGCTACACTTAATGAGACGAACCTAGGTTTAGATCTTATGCCTTTGTAATTTTCAGTCACCGATTAAAGGACTTTTCTATCATTTTTTAAACTAGAAAAATACACATACACATATTCATATACATGTACTAAATTTATAGGCCTACTTGGATACATTAATTAATTATTTTGTTAATAAGAATGTAGGTATTTAATTTACAAGCACTTCTCCTTTTCTTGGTTAGAAAAATAGCAGGATATTGCGCAGTCAAAAAAAAATTACTCGAGTAGCAAGACATGCCTATCTTCAAGACCCAGGTCCCAGAGTGAGGAAAGCACATGTTGAAAATAAGATATTTGAAAGGGCCTTACAGAGAGACTTTAAGGCATACGTGTTTCCGCTTATTAATCACGTTTAATCTTCAAATACTACTTTAAAATTATTGCTATTTCGCTTATTATATATATGGATATATGTATATATAATGAATTAGAACCAAATGGAAAAAAATGTAGCATATTTTTTGTAATATAAGTATCATTTTTAAGTCCCATAATGCTTAGGCCTAAATCTAAATGATGAGTTTTCAGTTTGACTGACGTAATTAGGCCTAATAGTTAAAAAAAATTCTTTTACATATATATTCATGAGCGTAGTCAGAAAAAGGGTTGGGGGTTCAACTCCCCCCCCCCCCCCGAAATGAAATCCCCTCCTGGGGAGGGGAGTCGGAATTACGTGACTGATTTTTTGCTTTGATTTTCTTTATTTTAGATGAGATTTTAATACTAAACCATCAATTTCCTTAGCGCAGCCAAAGAGGTTTTAAGTTTAAAACCCCCTACCAGTGGGTTTTGCAGTTAGGCCTACCCTCCCTTCTATAAAACAGTAACATCTGTAACATATAAGATAAGACAGCTATTATAGGCTAGATCTAGAATCTAGATCTATATTACAAATTACAGAAATAGATCTAGAATTGCCTACCAATCCAGACATATCGGAAAATGTTTTGGCATGATTATAAATGACCCTTGTCATTAAATAAATGAAGCATTAGCGCTTAGCTTAACCAAATGTAGGCCACAATAGAATAAAATGTAAACAATGATGGCATTTTGTATTTAATATTTTCTTTTTACACTAATAAAAGAATAATGATGATTTATTTTGTCGGAATTCGGACTTCGCAACAAAAAAAAAAATAAATAAATAAAAGTGCCAATAAGGAACAGCGTAGCATGTGAGTTTTAATTTATCTTTTTATGTTTTGCGGGACGATTCCGCTTAATGCGGAACCGCAAGCTAATCTGCAAATAGCACATATAACTGCACCAGATCTAGTATTAAAAACCCAACGTTGGAATACCTGTGTACATATAATTTTTAGTAAGATGATCTAAAATAAAATAATTTGTGATGATCTCTTGCTCTAAAAAAATATATCCACCATAACAGCTTGTCTGAAAATGGATGAAGTTTTTAAGAATTCGTTTATAAAGAGCGAAAAACCATTTTCTAATCAAGACGGGTAAATCGCGCTCGTTCAAGGCATAAAATTCTTCATTGTCTTTGTAATGTTTTTTAAAAATATTGCAGTATGCGCAGACAGGATGCGCAAAGACCTTGTTTTGAAGTCAGCGTTCCTTTAGTATAGTTCCATGG
>JADKLZ010055986.1:0-12638 GCA_021533235.1 Biomphalaria straminea | reverse complement strand
ATGAATTTTTAAAATATTTTCTTTTTCCGTACTCAGTTTAAAATTAATGAAAAAAATTTTGTTTACAAACAAGTGTAATTTATTTGATTTGCTACACATTTGTAGCCCATTCATTTTCCTTTAAAATAACATCAAATATGTTAGATTATTTAATAAAATAAAAAGGTAGTTCTGCAGGAGTTCAAGGGGCAGCCATCTTGTTATTGTTTAAACTGTAATCTTATATCTTGGGTTTTCTCACAGATTTGGGTTTTCGTTTGTTTTTATTTTTGTAGCTAACAAATATATATGCTAGATCTAGATTATTCTAGATCTATATCTAACTATACCGGAATATAATTAAATTTAGATTCTCTATATGAAGTTTTATTTAATAGTTAGATCTAAGAACTAGATTTATAGATCTAGAATCTAGATTTAAGATGGACCATACATTTAGATTTTTAGATTTTAGATATTATGGGTCATTTCAAAAGATATAGCCTATAAACTTTAAGTATAAAGGCTAAAAAAACTTAAATAATGGAATAGTGGTTAAAAAAAAAAAAGAATAATTTAGAATAAATCTAGACAATATTTAACAATTAAAAAGAAGACAGAACAACAAGAAACGTATTGTATTGACACCAAGTCAAAATTAAAAGAAAAATAGCATTGCTTTGAAAACACAGAAGTAATGCTAATAATCCTTGGTATTTTTGAAGACACAATCTTGGGGTTCCTTTGGAACATAAACAATATTATAACAAATAGTAACAAAGATGGTTGCCCCTTGAACTTCCGCAGAACTACCAATAAAAAAGTTATAGTTGTTTTAGCAACTCTAGTACTACTCCCCTTGAAAATTTGTGTTCGTTAAGGAAAACTCCATTCTTTTGATCAAAATAATTTGCACTGAAAGAGTTAATAAATATGGTCTCCTTATTATGGAGATGGATGACTACAACACTCAAAACTCAGGACAGTCTGACTCCTGGAGTGAAAGTTATAACGTTAAATTTAAAAAATAAATAAAAGACAAACACAAAGTCACAAAGTATTGTCTACTAGACAGTAATGTCTAGTGAGACTAGTCTAGTGACTATATTATATTATATATAGTAGAGTCTTGTATATGGCACACCTCATCCGATTCTTGTTCAGTAAACAGGTCGCTTTTTTTGTTTATAACTCATTTGTTTTTATGTTTGGAGCTAAAAATGATGTTTCGGGACTGTGCATGTCCAATTTTAGATAAGCTCCTGTATTTTTGTTCCGCTTTTCCAAAGCAGAGGGCAGTTTTTGAGATTCTCGGAAACCATGTATGTAAAGCTATTGTTTTAACCTCCCCAGGCAATTCATACCCATATAAGGGATGAAGGCTTTATTATGAGCCTATTTGATTGTAGGCTGATGGATATATCAAAATAAGCTTCCAAACATCTTTAGAAAGACATTCCAATCACATTTATACTTTTAGCTGTTAAATAAAATTTTAAAAAGGGGGTGTTTCATCAATAATAATGAATTTAACACATTCTCCAATAGTGCACAAGGTAAAATCGTAATAAGAAATATTATTGTGATTAATAAATCTGTCTTACTATGATTTTTTCAATGAATAAACATGACCTAGATCAAGATAAATATAGAATATATAAGTTATGAATGAAAGAAAAATTGAGGGCTGCTAATTTGAAGCCAGAGACCATGCCCACTGCAGGGGATCACCCCAGGTGAGCTGGCGGTGAAGAGAGGTATACGCTAATATATATAATAAGCATGTAGTGTCACAACCTATCAAACAGGCAGCAGGGGGGAGGGAGGGGGAGAGAGTCATGAAAAGAATTTATGTAAGCATCTATGGGAGGGAGGGGAAAATATCAAATATGTTTATTAAATTATAATAATTAATGTCTAGGTCTATAATCCATATAATAGAGATTTATTTCTGTCTGTTGCTACACATAGATTACATAGGTATATAAATAAATAAACTATAAACGGTCAATATTGTCAATATATATATATATATATATATATATATAGAGAGAGAGAGAGAGAGAGGCAATATGAGGCAAAAGACTATAAATACATATTGCATAAGTGATTCTACTTCTTTTAATACAATCTAAATAATTTTTAATTAATAAAGATGTAATTTATTAGCAATTACATAAGTAGTGTTTATTGAAAGGACTCAGTGTGCGCTGAAAAGTAAAGCACAAAAACTGCGTGCCGTATAGGAGCATGGAGTGACCTGCTGTATTTTAAAATAAAATCTTGACTATGAGTGATAATTCAAAGAAACACTGCTATTTTATAGTCCTTTAGTTCCAGAATAAGAATCTGCTTTCAGTTTTTTTTGTAAGTTAAACCTTGACCTAATAAAAAAATAAAATAAAAAATTGACCTAGTTCCCAAAGTCGGTGTGCCATATACAAGACTCTATAGTTATAGATCTAGATATTTTCATTTTTTTGTATAAAAAAGTTAAACTAAATTTTCTAAATGCTCACCTTTAACTTTTAACTTTTTATAACTAGATCTAGATCTAAATCATGAATTTATTCACACTTAATGTTATAGATCTAGATCTATATGGGCTTGTGATAACTTAGATCTAAGATCTGGATCTAATATAGACTCTAGATCTAGATTAGATCCCTATTTAATCCACACACGTACACAAAATAAATCCGTAAACATTGATCTGTAATGATAGAATCTACACAGATCTACGCCATGTTGAGGGGGGCAATCGCAATTTTCTATTTCCGGGTCACCACCGGTTTCAGAAAGAGATAGATCTAGATCAGTGGTCTTCAACCTTTTTTAACCCACCGCCCCCTTTTCGTATATTTTCTCTTTAAAAAATCTCCAGCGCCCCCCCCCCCCCCCTAACGGACATATAATAGTAAATAAGAAAGAAAAAATTCAGATTGTAAATTGTACTAAAAGAACATTTAAATTGTAACTAACATATTGTTAATTAATCTTAAATTATTAGTAAAAAAAAAAATGGCTTACAGGATATAAATCCAAAAAGTTAAACTGATTGTCCTTAATTTTTTTTTACATTAAAAATATCAATATTAAGGAAAACCCAAGAAAATAATATACAAAAGCATAATAGGACCAGCAGCAAGTATGCAAGTGAAACCCAGACTATAACAAAAAATCTACTAAATACTTGGTAACAAACAATTCTTATGAAAATCTATACTACTATACAGGATGAAACATGGCGGAGGACACGCACTAACCATGTTATATTTCAACTGTATGAATACCCACCGATAGTGACAAAAAAAAAAGAACAGACTACGTTGGGCAGGTCACCTTGAAAGAATTATTATTATTATAGCTTTTATATAGCGCTACTTTCATGCTTATAGCATGCTCAGAGCGCTTTTGGTCCAATCTCATTTGTGGACCAGTGGGGGGGGGGAGGGGGTATCTAGGAGCTGGTTTCTCGTGCTGCCTTTGGGCGCTCAGTAAACACAACTCAGCCCGCGTCGGGTGTCGAACCTCGAGCCCCCTTCTAGGTAACCAAGCCAAGTTAAGCTCAAGCCGCACTTAGCCTCTCGACCACGCTTCTCATATAATGCCCAGAATGCCAGATAACAGAGGAAAGAAAATTTTATACAGGCGAAAACCAAAAGGCAGGCGACCCAAAACCAGACCCTGAAAGCGATGGATTGAAGATGTGGAGGCAGATCTGCAACAGCTTGGGGTAAGGGCGTGGAGACGAAAGGCCCAGGAGAGATCTGAATGGAGAGATGTGTTGAAGCAGGTCAAAGCCCTCTATGGGCTGTATCTTCTGTGCCTCCTCTTTCGACATTCATTTGACTGGTGATATCATTTTGTAACTCTACTTTTCTTCCTGCAAATCAACTTGAACATCGGTGACAGATGTTTCAAAAGGATTAATCATCCATGTTTCAATTTTTAAATGTATGACATCCTGGAAGCGAGTTTCCATTTCTTCCTTGAGCATTTTAGGTGAGTAGCATAGACGTCAATGTCCTCAGGCAGTAAGTCATTAGTCAACAAAGCGAGTTCTTGGAGATTGTAAAATTCCTTTCTGGAAATATTGTGGTAAAAGAGATTCAATTTCTCAATAAAAGAGACAATGATCTGCTTTGTATCGAAAAGGGTTAACTTCTTTATTTGCAGCTGCAAGTTATTTCATTCATTTTACGATAGATCCCTGCCATGTAAAATAAATCTTTTTCAACCTTCTTCAAGTCATTGCAAACAGATAAATCTTCCTGTTGCTTGAAAAATTCCAAAATTGTATTGAAAGGTTCAGCAAAACGAGCAAGACAATTCCCTTTGGAAAGCAAGCGTACCTCAGTGTATAATAAGAGTTTAACATGTTGTTCATTATTTGTTTCACACAGCTGTTGAAAGATGCGCTCATTTTTGGCATGGGTTTTTAATTTATTTACAGTTTTTATAATCAGATTTAAAGATGGGCTAAGTTGTTTAGCAACAAGATGTTGCCTGTGAATCACACAGTGAATAATAAACATTTCTGGATTTTCTTTTTTCATAAAACTTATGAAGCCTTTGTGGCATCCAACCATTGATGGTGCTCCATCACTTGCACAAGCTACTAAATTTTGCAAAGGTATTTCATTATTTGCAAAAGATGTCTTTAATAAAAACGGACTCCCCTTTTGTGTCACGGGTAAGTTTTTCAGAAAAGATAAGCTCCTCATTAACATTGAAATCATCATCAAAATATCGCACATAACCAAGTAACAATGAAGAATTATGAATCAATGTTGACTCATCTGTTTAAATAGTCGAGCGTTTTTTAAATTGCTCTTCAATAGTTTTTAAATACTCAATGGACTTGACCTTTTTGTCAGGATGCAAGGCATTCATATGTTCCTGAACCCGATTTGGTTTCATCGCCTCATTGGAAAATGTTTTCATTCAAAGTACACAATGGAATACGTTTATATTTAGGCGATTCTATGAAACCCATGGAGAGATAATTTGGTGAATACTGGCGAGTTTTTTCCTTGTCCACATTGTCAATGCTTTCCCTTTAAATTGAACATTACACTCATTTATTTTAACTCTATCTTTATTATTTAAACCAAATAGAATAATTATTGTTCAATATTATTTATTATATAACTATGTTACTGTAGATATAATAAACTTTAATTTTAAAAGCTTATTACCTTGTTTATTTATCAATCTACAAACTGTTTTACGCGCTTAAAACTGTGAGCAAAAATACACACTCTCTGCTGCAGTAAAAACAAAAATAGCAATTTTTTTTCATAAATCATAGAAACAAGGAATTCCCGAACTCTAAAAAATAAAATGATTATTTGTCTATATATACTTCGCCAGTGCCGCTTTGAAGAAAATGTGCTACGCTGAAATGTTTTTCTTTTGTTTCTTCTCTACGCCACCGATTGCCCCTTAAGTGTCCAGCGCCCCCTTACCGCCCACTTTTGTGCCAATCGCCCCCGTACCGCCCCTTTGGCTTCCAGCGCTCCCCAAAATCTCGAAATCGCCCCCAAGGGGGCGATATCGCCCCCGTTGAAGAACACTGATCTAGATATACTATTTTATTTTAATTTTTGCAGATGTTACGAAGTAATTGTCCACATCTGGCGTCCTCAAAGTTATGTCTCAAATTTTAATGTAGAGATAATGGGTTTGGTTAGCTTTATGTTGCTTGGAATAGTATGAATATATATTTATATAGGTTATACTGCAAGACCAAACTAAGATTAACGTATAGCCTAGCGGCGTGATAAAAGGATGTGAGCCGCACTGCACCCGCACCGGGTAATACCAACCACTCAGAACCAATGTCAGCAGAAACTAGAGTGGCATAGCAAGATGAAGAAATATTTCAAAAGCCACTTCTTAAAAAAAAAAACAGTGACATTTACTAAATACCTGAACATGCTTTTGAACTAGTAATATACAAATCAGCTTTCACGACGAAAAATGTTATAGGCCTATAGGCAAGTAAAACACAACAATAATAGGCCTGACTGTTTTAACTGATGCTTCCTACTGAAGACACATAAATCAGGGGCTGAATGGGAGCCGAAATAGGCCCTGGCATTAAATAAAATACTAGCGCTATATAAAGAAGACGTGTTGCACTCCCCATAAGCAGGTGTCCGATTTTGCAATCAATCCGACTTAGCGAGACCAAGTTTGGGTAGGGTTACGAATAATAAGTGAAAATTTAGAGTTTGTTACCTGTTACCTATCCCTTAGTCTGGTGGACCGTTGGGGCACCAAGCAAGACTTGTAGACCGTCTTTCTCCATTCCTCTCTATCCTTTGCCCTGTTTAAAACCCCTTTTAATGGTAGGCCCGTTCATTCTTATATGTTGTCTTCCCACCGCTTTCTCTGTCTGCCTCTTCTTCTTTTTCCTGGTACTGTTCCCTGGAGGAAGGTCTTTGCATTAGTAAATAAATTCGTCTTTGTATGTTATTAATTCTTTACTAAGTACAGAATTACATTAAGAGCCTCACAAGTCATACAATATATCATAAAAATTCTATTTCCTACATAGATCACGCTCAATAGCAAGAAATACCAAATGTTTCAATCTATCTACGAGAATTGTTGACCTCAAGTACGTAATTCATTACTTTGAGGCGCGAGAAGCTTCTTTCACTAGATTACATAATGGGCCTCATTCACCAATTCTAAATAAATACATATTGCTTAATTTCTATAGAACCTATAGATAAAATGTTGTTTGTTTACGTTTGCTGAATGAGGTCCATTACGGGTATTCAGGGGCGGACTGGCTATATGGGCATTTGGGCAAATGCCCGTTGGGCCGGTACCTAAATGGGTCGGTAGGGCCACCGAAAGGGCCGCATGGATGCAACAATGTATTAAATTAACTGTTTTATAATATTCTCTCTTCTGATCATCGTGGTTATAGGAACTCTCTCTATAGTGTAATACTAATTTGATGTAACAAATTGTCCAAAATAATGAAATTGCCTACATCCGTGGACATTGCTGCTAGTAGGCTTTATCTTTTTGTGGCCTACACACTTAGCTATTAAAAAGCAACATAAGGCCTATCTTTCTAATAAATAGGCCTACATTGTATGCACGTACACAGTTATTGATACTCAAAGCTTAACGTACTGATTTTGAGGTCAGGCATGTCTATAAATGAATGCCCATCTTATGATATGCAATTTATGGGCTTGACTGTATAGAAATGCCAGGGCCGATTTTAACACCCAGTCCGCCCCTGCGGGTATTACATAATGACGTTTTTTTTTATTGCGAGTACGATTTACATTTTCCACATTGAATGACGCCTAAAAATGTCTATTTTTGTCGATTTATTTCTGATGGAGATGTGTATGAGTTTTCAAAGATTTTAATAATTTGCGGAGATTTCCAGGACTTTTTCGTATAATTTGCAATTTTAGATTTCCAGGAGCTCCAGGCAAATCGACAACAGGCTGCGGGGAAATCTGTTATAAATTATAAAATGTTTTAATTTAATAATTTATACACCTACAATTAGCGCAGGCCCTAGGAAAGTGGGGGGCCCACTGCGGTCGCATAGGTTGCGGTGGCCTCAGGCCGGCCCTCAATATAGCAGAGTATGGTACGCCGCTGGTCGACTAGTGTCTCAGTAATTGGCATAAAGTGGACACACCATCTAAGAGTCCCTTTCGGTAACAGTGGAACAATAGAATGCTGACAGGACTATTGTATGCGACAATACCTCTTTCTCCCCGTAATTATCTTCCTTGTTCCGATGGAATTATTCATTTTACTTATTTGTGTCTTAACACCCTGTTATGATTAAACTTCAATAACTTTTATGTATGTAATCAGGAAATGTTCTAGTAGGTATATAATTATAGACGAATAGACCACTTTAATAATACATAATCGGGAGAATCTATAACAATTATGTACACTGTGTACACAAAGGTACACTTTACGACTTCTACAGGACCATAAAATAGGCAATAGTCAATTATATATAGAGTGTATAGAGTGTGTATAGAGTGTGTATAGAAGATTGAAGCTCATCGGACGCATGGTACGGAATAAGTGGTTAGAACTGCATGGAAGGCAGGGCCGGATTTAAGTATGTGGTGTCCCCCGGGGCTGTAATGCGGCGCCCCACCGGCCGAAAGTTCCCGGTCCACCGGAGATATTATCCCTTATAGCCAGCCTGCTATTCAATTCACTGTGTAATATTTCAAGAGAAAATATCTCTCTCCATAGTGAACAAATAGGCCCTACAAGGGTTTCCGTAAAACACTGGAAAGTTAATGTATAACGCATTCTTTTATGTGAGTAACCTCCCTTGCCTATAGTGCTGTTATTATTTAATGTTTATCTCCCTTTGACTATTTTCTCGTTTTCTATTATGCATACATGTACAATTTGCTTGCATTATTTATAAAAATGTGTTTCTTAAATCCTAAATGATATATTATGCTATTCTCTTGCAATATAAATTTTTTTTTAAGTCCACAACTACTAATCTAAATCAGTAACCAATAATAAACTGTGAACCTCTAAAAAATTTAGTACAGCAATTAGACAGTAGGCCTAAAAGTTAAAAATCCGGAGAATTAAAATTGACGCGTAAGAACCCATGATCAATTTATGTAAGGCCAAGGAATGTAATCTATTGCAATTACAGATCATCTGGGCCAGTATGGACAAATCCATTATCTCCTGAGACAGATAGAAACATTAGTGGACAGAATAGATATAGGCTCTCTAAAATATGTACAAACTTTGTACCAGACAGAATAGATATAAGCTTTCTAAAATATGTACAAATTTTGTACCAGGCAGAATAGATATAAGCTTTCTAAAATATGTACAAATTTTGTACCAGGCAGAACCTTAAGACAGTTATACACTGGATACGTCAGATCTGTCTTGGATAACTGTCTCTCCATACAAGTAGCCGCCAACAAAACCTATCAGTCAGCTTTGGACGCAGTCCAAAACCAAGCCTTGCGTCTGATCAGTGGAGGTATGAGAACCACTCCCACAGCTGCCTGTGAAATAGACTCAAATATTGAACCTCTTAAGTTAAGGCGCAACAGAGCAGCTTTAGAAGCTATTGAGAGATACAGAAGGTTGGAGGACGACCATCCAAATAAACTATTAACACAGAGAAATAGGAAAAACAATAAAAAAAAAAGCAAAGAACACTGATTCAACTTACTGACGAACTAGCCTTAAAACACCATCTACCCAATAACAGAGAAAAAATTACCAGATTCCCAAACATAACTCCTGGACTTAACTATAAACAACCAACAATTAAAACACATTTAATAAATAACACCCTGACAAAAGAATCCAATCCACTGGAGCTCAAAGTAGGCACGCTTGAAAACAATTGAAAGCTATCCAAAAACAACCATCCATATATACACCGACGGATCAGCCTTCAAAGCCACCATCAATGCCGGTCTTGGTGCCTTCCTGGTCTTCCCCAAAAATATACACTTTGAAATAAGTGCACCCTGTGGCGACTACTGCTCAAACTTCCAAGCTGAAATTGAGGCAATTACCATAGCCTTGCAGACAGTCGAAAATAAATTACACGAAGGAATACAAGCACCATCAGATATTGTTGTCTTTACAGACTCACAATCCACTCTTCAAGCACTTAACAGCAGCACCTCAAAAAGCCCAAAAGAGTTGACAACACTAAAAATGATAATACACCAGATGATGACCAATTTAAACATCAACATCATATTACAGTGGATCCCTGGACACATTGGTGTCATGGGAAATGAAAGGGCAGATAAGCTCTCAAAGGCAGGATCATCTATGGAACAACCAGATAGACCTGTCAACTACCTCACCCTAAGGTCAATGCTAATCAACAACTACAAAGAGGAGTGGCTTAACCAATGGGCAACAGGAAACACAGGAAGAGCCATGTACAAAGAAATGAACATGCCTAACAAACTGGACAGTATTAACTTCCTCCCCCGCAAAGAGCAATGTACAATCTTCCAACTAAGAACAGGACATTCACCACATTTAAATTATCATCTCAATAAAATAAATCCCACACAACTCCCACTTTGTAGACACTGCTCCCACCCTTATGAAACTGTAAACCATATCCTTTTTGAATGCCCCCTCCTAATCCACCTTAGGCAGACCCTACTACCACTACAGCCCAACATAACCAACACCCTTTATGGCAGTGCTGAGCAACTAAAAAAAACAGCACAGTATTTTTCCTTGGCACAGTCTGCAAAAGAGCTGACAGCTCAGCAGTAAAAAAAGCTGGTTAGAAGAAGAAGAAGAAGTACCAGGCAGAATAATTATAAGCTTTCTAAAATATGTACAAATTTTTTACCAGGCAGAATAGATATAAGTTTTCTAAAATATGTACAAACTTTGAACCAGACAGAATAGATTCATAAGATTTATGATTGCAAAAGATACATAAATATATTTTTAAAGTATTTTGTAAAAAAAAAAATTGTTTTAGTATATATTATATTTTGTTTTAAGTTTCTACAAAGTCATGTTTGACATAAAACCAATACTGGTGAGTCACATTACACACAAAGATTTATTTATTCATTTTTGCTTTTAGTGCAAATAAGTTTGAAAATTTAAAATAATTTTTTAACTAAACAAAACCCTTTCTTTATATTTTTTTAAACGACTACAAACAAATAATCCAAGTCATTTATCATTTATAAGCCCTTCTTTATTCCATATTGCATCTTTGTCAAAAAAATTCAAACTCATACGCCTACTACATTGTCATTAAAATTTTTATTAAAAAAGTAAAACACCAACACCATTCATTATTATTGCATTCCATATCTGATTACTCATTGAAAGAATATTGTCTATTTTAAAAAGTAAGGAAATATAAACTCAAATATCTAATATCTAAAAAAACAAAACAGGAAGCTTTTTTTTTCTTCAAATATTTTGTATTTCATTTTAAAAGTCAAATAAAGTCAAATGCTTAGTAATCATTGGATCAGAGAACAAGAAAAATACTGTAAACATTTAAATTAATTAATAACTAAAATATGAACTTTAGTTAATAGCAATCATGGGAGGTGTACATAAGTTTTCAATTAGTTTTTTTATTTTATTTTTGAAAGTTAGTAGACTAGTAAATTTAGATAATAGTTAAGTCTATATAGCACCATAGCACCATTAAAAGGAGAAAACAACTTAACGCATAACGATAATGAAACTAAAGCTAACATCCTAAACAAATACTTTGCATCAGCATTCTCAGCCCCAGGAGACAAAGACATATCAATTAATTTAAACCAAGTAGACAATATAGAAGAGATAGAAGTACAGGAAAATGGAGTCCAAAAACTATTAGCAAGCATCAAGCCGAATAAAGCGTCTGGACCTGATGGTATTCCAGCTAGATTACTCAAGGAACTTTGCAAAGAACTAGCACCTGTGTTCAAAATACTTTTTCAGGCATCTCTTAACCAGGGCAGAGTACCAAGGGACTGGAAAGAAGCTAATGTCACACCTCTATTTAAAAAAGGAGAAAAATCTGACCCAGGAAACTACAGACCAGTATCACTTACCAGCATCACATGTAAAATCCTAGAACACATAATATGTAGCAACATCATAAACCACTTAGATAAACATAATGTCCTTACTCCATACCAACATGGCTTTAGGAAACATAGATCATGTGAAACACAGCTAATAGGACTAATTGATGACTTTTCAAAAAGTTTAGATAATAGTGAACAAATAGATGCTATCTTACTAGACTTTTCCAAAGCTTTTGACAAAGTTCACCACCATAGTTTGCTTAAAAAATTAAAATATTTTGGTATTGATGGTCCATTGCATCAGTGGATTAAAGATTTTCTGATAGGAAGAGAACAAACTGTAATAATAGATGGTTCTAAATCAACACCAATAACAGTAAACTCAGGTGTACCACAAGGAACAGTCTTAGGTCCACTACTATTTCTAATTTACATAAACGATTTACCAAATTGCATTAGTTCAGGAACAAAAGTTAGATTATTTGCAGATGATTGCATAATATATAGGACAATAAAAACAACACAAGACACAGAAATTTTACAAAAAGAATTAGATAAATTACAGAAATGGGAATCAAATTGGAGCATGTCTTTCCACCCAGAAAAATGTCAGTTATTAAGAGTAACAAAAAAACTAAAACAAATTAATTCCACTTATCTTATTCATGGTAAACCAGTAACACAGACTAAAAACGCAAAATACCTAGGTGTTATAATAAATGAAAAACTGTCATGGAATCCCCATATTGATGAAACTATAAAAAAATCAAACAAAGCATTAGGGTTTATTAAAAGAAATTTCTATAAATCAAAAAAGGACATAAAACTAAAATGCTATTTAACCTTGGTTAGGCCAATAATAGAATATGCATCCTCTGTTTGGGACCCCTCAACTCAAGAAAACATTAAGAAACTAGAACAGACACAAAATAGAGCAGTACGATTCATAACAAACGAATATTCACATTTCACTAGAGTAACACCTTTAGTAAAATCACTAAATTTAGAAAGCCTTCAGGATAGAAGACTTAAGAGTAAAGTAGCAATTATACACAAAACACTGAACCATAATCTCCAAAT
>JADKLZ010055979.1:0-11346 GCA_021533235.1 Biomphalaria straminea | reverse complement strand
GGTTACAATATTTTACTAAATGTTCTGGTAATACTGACTAGACTTATAGTATTTTTATTTCTAATTTCTTTCAATTCTGAAAGTAATTGATAATTTCTTCTATATCATTTCAGGTTAAAGTCAATCTGCTCCAGGGCTATTACAAAAAAGCTGTGTCAAGCAAATGCTCGACCACAGAGGAACTCCGGAAAAAAATAAAGACAACATTTAATCATGCATCATCAACAGATGAAAGGCCGCAGCATGATTGTTGTCCCACTGGAAAAATGTCCTGCTGTTTTTGGCAAAGAGCTTTGGCTCACAGCTAACCCCACCATCTCATAACAGTAAGAGAAGCAACATTGTCTCGCAAAATGTTGCGGACAAAGTGAGACCCATTTATGAGCATCTGACATTCTCCTTGAGGTGTTTAGGAGGCATGACACAAAATGCCAATGAAAGTATACATTCCAAAATATGGGCACATTGCCCTAAACAAACATTTTCGGACAGAAAACGAGTAGAGATTGGTGCAACCTTGGCAGTTTCCTAGTTCAATTTCGGTAGTTTGGGCTTACAGATATTTATGTCAGATATTGGTTTGCTCCATCAAAAATAAATAATTGCTGAAAGGCAAAAGAAGAGATGCTAAACGTGTATCAAAATCTGAAAAGAAAAGCGTAGAGAAGAAAAGAAATAGTTTCAGCACAGATTATTGCTCAGCAAGAATATTTCCGTTCAGAGGCATAGTTATATTTTCTTAACATTTCCGAGTTCAATTTCGGTAGTTTGGGCTTACAGAAATTTATGTCAGATATTGGTTTGCCCCATCAAAAATAAATCATTTCTGAAAGGCAAAAGAAGAGATGCTAAACGTGTATCAAAATCTGAAAAGAAAAGCGTAGAGGTAAAGAGAAGAAGAAAAGAAATAGTTTCAGCACAGATTATTGCTCAGCAAGGATATTTCCGTTCAGAGGCATGGTTATATTTTTTAAGCATTTTTTAAACTCTTTTTTTCTTACATTTTATTCATATTTGTTTAGTATATCTTTGTGTTAGAATCATTGCATCTAAGTGTGATTTGCCATACAAATATTTTACATTAATTTCTATGTACCTATGTAACTTGTATGACTGTCGAAAACTAAGAAATATTTTTTTTTAAAGTACTTATCTAATATTTATAAAGGATATGCCACACTCATTTGTGTCCAATTGCTACATTCGATAAATTTAGCCTTTTTAAAAATTATTCCATTTAAACTATGTGTAAGGTACATGTAAATTGTTACTATTTTTCAGACTTTGTAACTTGTAAATGGCACTTGTTTTTAAAAAGTATAGTTTCATAGTTGTAATATATATTTTGCTTTTAATTTTTGTTTTCTCTATAATATGAATTCATTGAATGTGAATTTGTTAGGATCAAAATTTTCCTATCCTACTAAGAATTATCATGGAAAACCAAGTAAAAAAGAAGATAAGAACATGTATTAGGATTAAATGATCATCTACCTTAATTTGTTCAGTTTATTTTTTTTGTGTGTGTGTATATATATATATATATATATATATACACTTTTCATTGCAAACTAAAGGCAAAAACATGTTAGGTAATAAAAATTGAAAAAGAATATAAAAAAATGGTACAATATTTTTTTTTGTTGTGTTTATGTAATATTTGATGTAAAAATGTGAATATTAAAAAGAGAGGATGAGCCTTTAAGTGGCATTAAGATTGAAAATAGCATCATCTAAGAATGCATTCTTAACTCTTAAAAGTTGTACGACAATGTTACCATTGTATTCAGCTCTTGCAGTATCAGTACAATGAAGCTATAATGATCTTGTAGTAACCAGAGAATAGACAGCAATCCTGGTTGTCTATTGGAGCTGCATGTCAGCGGCAGAAATTGCTTTTTGTCCCTTTGGTAATTAGCTTGAGGAGCCTAAATAACTGGTACCTGAAGAATAAAGAGATATCTGTAAATTTTTTTAAAAATTAAATATAATAAATCTGCCTCTATAGCAAAAGATTCACTGTCTTAGGGAAGGGAGTGAGCACAGACAGTAAAGTTTACTTTGAGAAGAGATTATTGTCAAATATGCGAGGTGTGTAATATCAGAGCCGAGAACGGAACCCATTCACTAAAAGGTCATGTGATAATCATTGATAAACCAACAAAAAATACAGTCACATGAAATCAGTTGATTTGAATAAGGTCTAAAGCTGCATAGAAGAGATAAGGAAGCTTGTGGCTGTTGTTTATTTATGATTGGGAAATGAAGCATAAGTATATTAACTTTTTTTATCACAAGGGTCTAGAAACTGTAATCTATACCTTTTTTATTTCTGAGACTTCTCTTGGTCACAAGCACCAGATTTACTTGTTACTTGTAACCCAAAACGAAAGCACATTCTTGAGATCCTGGCCTCTAGTTAAGCCTGATATATAAACATATTAAAAATTCAATATAAACAATCACACAAGTTATTTAAAAAATATCAGTCTTTATATAACAAAATGTGTGAAGATGGTTGAGAGCTAAGCCTTAACAATGAATGATAAAAATAGGAATAATAACTTAAAAAAACAAAATCATCTTTGTCTTTTGTTTAAGACATTAAATTGATAATGAAATGAAATATATAGACCACCCTTTTAACATTAACTGTACGTTAAAAATAAGTTTTCTTTATAACAATTTTTTATAAATAGATTTTAGCCATGCACAATTGAACAAGATCTGGATCTATATAGATTTTTACCTGGACCTCCAAATAAAATGTATGTAATCTCATCTAACGACCCTATTGATTGGCCGGATGTCACCCAGTGTGGTCCTGAGTTTAAAACTATGTCTGCTGTGTCCTTATAGATTTGGATGTAATCTTCCAAAGATATTTCTGAAATTTATAAGTAAAGTAAAATGGTTTATTATTTTATAACACATGTGCAATACTAATAAAATATACATTTTTTTTTTGTCTTAAGAGACAACAGCTATTCAAAATCTCTCACCTCTCGAGGGATGAACAGGAGACATGCTATCAAATATTCTGGGTGCCATTTCCATATATATTTAGCACTTAGAAAAGCTAAAGACAGCTAAAAATGCATCTAGATGGCTATTCTGTTGTACTTTGAAACCTGTCACCTACTGGTTTGTGTAATCTGGAAATAAGGAGTTCTCATTATTAATACATGTTATAAAAAATTTGCAGAATGTCCTTTACCTTCTCATTAGGCATCATAAAATAATCATGAACATAATCTTAGCCATTGTTTAAAGTAGTTGATAACAATTTTTAAAAACTTCTTTCATTTATTCATAAAGTAAATATATTTCCAAGTAGATCTACAACCAGTGTGAACAAGCACCAAAAAAATGCAATCACTAGACTAGACTAAGTCTAGAAGCTAGACGAAAAAAAAAAAAAAAACGGGGGGCAGTGAGGGATTAAATAATGACCGATAATTCAGAGATCACCTTTTAAACAAATGTTTTTTTTTCATGCATGCTGCACTGAAAATTTATTACAATATTTATTGAAATGTGAGAGGTTTTAAAGTAGTGTCATTGACTACTTTAGAATAATGGCATATTTAATGCTTTGTTAAAAAAAAAATTTTAAGTAAATTATTTTTTTTTTTTACTTATGACTATGAAAAATACCCCCTTTTTTATTTTACCAATCGGGTTCCAATGGGCTGTCAATGCCGGGGGTGAAAGTGGGGATAAGCTCCCACTTTCCAAGAAATGCTCCCATGGCTTGCGTCTCTAAATGCCTCTGACGGTCAAATCCAGCTCCTGGCCTTCACGTGTGATTTTCCAAAAATCCGGCGGAACCTGTTCTTACAAACTGACAGGAGAAGGGGTGAAAGGCGGAACACTGGCGCCTCAAAACCAGTTTTAGCTTCGTGATGATGGGGCACGTCAGCTGAATAACGCAACCCATCTAGGAGAAGGAAAACTCTGACTCCAAACCTCCACTTTTGTGGCGACTCCCCCGTGTGGGTATCGGGGGCTTGGAAATGACCAAGAGTAAATAATAACCCCACTGCCTTTCCACTTGCATTTCATTTCACTAGGACGAATAATAGTGGAGCTTCCCCCCCTCTAGGTGCTTTTTGACGGAGGTCTGGACTGCACTATTCCAGACAGAGGTCTATGTCCCATCACACTCTACTACTGGATATAAACCCATCATTTAAGTTTTTTTCTGGAACTGGCGAATGTGATAGCGTGAAGGGGCCTGGATCCAGGATGTGACGATTCCACAGGGCATACCCAGGGCACAGTCCACCTTAAGCTTCTCTTTTACAAAATAGTCTCAATTGGAGAGCCCCGTGGATGGCGGAGAATGGACCATTGGCCAACCCCACCTTGTCCCATGGATATTCCAGTTTTTATACAGTTTCAAACCCAGATGTCCTTTTTAGTTCGGTAGTGGAGCAGTTTTTGCCAGGACTGAAAACTCCCTTAAAACGCGGGGAAAATATATAAAAAGCCTGAGGGAACACCCAGCCTACATCAAATGCCAAGAAAAATTAAGAAAAATTCATACGAGCTCAGACGTCGCCTCATAAAAGGTCTGCGCATGGCAGTTTCTTCCGGGACAGCCTGCGATAAGTCAGCTACCGGAAATAAAAAACAGACAAACAGCAAACATTTAAACCTCTTGCAACTCAACATCTTAGGCCTACAAAACAAGATAACAGAACTCCAACACATACTCAAGAAACAAGATATTCACATAGCGATACTACAAGAAACACTACTGCCCAAGAAAAAAATAAATATTACAGGCTACACACAGTACAGATGCCTCTGCACCAAATGTCAGGGAATTATGACCCTCATTAGAAACGACACCCAAGCAACAGTAAAACATGTACAGAACAATACCGACATAGACATGCAAGAAATACTTCTTTGGAGAGGAGGAACCAAATATACTATCAAAAACTTCTACTGCCCACCATCTTCAACAGCAGAAATAGACATAAAACTACCACACTACACAAGGACAATAATAGCTGGTGACTTTAACGCACACACACCATCCCTAGGCTACCCACACTACAACAAACGAGGCAAAGAAATAGAGGATATAACAAATGCCTCTAACCTCCAACTTCTGCAAAATAAAACATCACCTCCAACATTCCTTCATAGAGCACACAACACAACTAGCAGACCTGACCTAACCTTTATCTCTACAGATATTATCAACTCTTCTAAACTTACAGTTCTTGAAGACATTGGTAGTGACCACAGGCCTATACTCCTCAATATTGGAACACCAGGTAGATACCAACACAGAAAAACAACTAGATGGAACTATAAAAAAGCAAACTGGGAAGCTTTTTCACAAGAGACAGACTCAAGACTATCAAGCATAATCGAGGCAGATGTGAACACAACCTATGCAACTATAGTCTCTAACATCTTAGCAGCAGCAAAAAAACACATTCCTCGAGGTCAAGTCAGAAAATACAAACCTTTTTGGACACCAGAACTGAACAATTTAGTAAAAGAGAGAAACAATGCCAGGAAGACTGTAGAAATAAACCCCACTAGAGAGAACAAGACAATATACAATAAATTAACAGGTCAAATTAGATACAAAATTAAAATAGAAAAAAAGAAAAACTGGACCACAACATGTGAAAAATTAGACCTAAACAAGGATGGTCGAAAGGCCTGGACCCTTCTGCATCGGCTAGCAGGAAAAAAGCAAATTACTAACCCCCAACCATTAAAAGACACTGATGACTTAAATACAGAAAATCTAAAAAAGGCAGAAACCTTCAACAAATACTTTGCTAGCATAAATAAGACAAAACCAAGAAAACAACTGGACCAGGCTTTTAGCAATATCCTAAAAAGAGAAGAACAAGCTCCAACTGTCAGCTGTCATATCTTTGACGCTCCCTTCACTCTATATGAGCTCAAAACTGCCCAAAAAAACCTTAGGTTAAGAAAATCCCCTGGACCAGATAAAATAACAAATGAAATGATCCGGGGACTAGGATGGCAGGCCCAAAACTGCATACTCAATCTTATCAACTATACATGGAGAACAGGAGACATACCACAGGAATGGAGAAACGCAAACATAATACCCATCCTCAAGAAAAATAAGCCACCAGGAGACCCTAAAAGCTATAGACCAATATCTTTAACATCAAACATTGGCAAAATGGCAGAAAAAATGATTAATAACAGACTTTATTGGTGGCTAGAAAGTACTTGCTCACTCCACAACGCACAAGCTGGCTTCAGGAAAGCAAGTAGAACAGAAGACCACCTCTTTCGCTTTATCCAGGACACAATAGAAGGGTTCCACGAAAACAAACACACTACAGCAGTATTTATAGATTTGCAACAAGCCTATGATAGAGTGTGGAGAAAAGGTCTATTTTTGAAGATGAAAAAAATGGGCATCCATGGAAAAATGTACAGCTGGATCAGGGCTTTCCTAAAAAACAGAACCATCCAAACCCGATTTGAGGCGCCATCTCTAGTAAAAAAAGTTTGGAAGAAGGCCTACCGCAAGGTTCAGCCCTTAGCTGTACACTCTTTCTAATCTTCATGAATGACCTCCCAGACCTCATTTCAGTCAATAAGGCACTTTACGCAGATGATCTCCTAATTTGGACAACAGAGAAATATCCAGTGCTGACTAGATCCAAATTAAACAGAGCCCTCACAACTATCTCCACGTTTTCAAAATTATGGAAAATGGAAATAAACAAAGAAAAGTCAGTTTATTCAATCTTTAGCCACAGTAACAAAATAGCAAAAAGAAACTACATCCTAAAAATAGACTCACAGCCAATAAATAAAGAAGAAAATCCAACTTATCTTGGTGTAAAATTAGACCAAAGACTGTCTCTAAAACACTTTATGGCTGATTTAAAAGAAAAGGCATCTCAGAGATTAAACATAATGAAACACCTAGCAGGAACATCCTGGGGAGCTGAAAAGAAAACCTTAAGACAGTTATACACTGGATATGTCAGATCTGTCATGGATAACTGTCTCTCCATACAAGTAGCTGCCAACAAAACCTATCAGTCAGCTTTGGACGCAGTCCAAAACCAAGCCTTGCGTCTGGTCAGTGGAGGTATGAGAACCACTCCCACAGCTGCCTGTGAAATAGACTCAAATATTGAACCTCTTAAGTTAAGGCGCAACAGAGCAGCTTTAGAAGCCATTGAGAGATACAGAAGGTTGGAGGATGACCATCCAAATAAATTATTAACACAGAGAAATAGGAAAAACAATAAAAAAAAGCAAAGAACACTGATACAAATTACTGACGAACTAGCCTTAAAACACCATCTACCCAATAACAGAGAAAAAATCACCAGATTCCCAAACATAACTCCTGGACTTAACTATAAACAACCAACAATTAAAACACATCTAATAAATAATACTCTGACAAAAGAATCAAATCCACTGGAGCTCAAAGTAGGCACGCTTGAAACAATTGAAAGCTATCCAAAAACAACCATCCATATATACACAGACGGATCAGCCTTCAAAGCCACCATCAATGCCGGTCTTGGTGCCTTCCTGGTCTTCCCCAAAAACATACACTTTGAAATAAGTGCACCCTGTGGCGACTACTGCTCAAATTTCCAAGCTGAAATTGAGGCAATTACCATAGCCTTGCAGACAGTCGAAAATAAATTACATGAAGGAATACAAGCACCATCAGATATTGTTGTCTTTACAGACTCACAATCCACTCTTCAAGCACTTAACAGCAGCACCACAAAAAGCCCAAGAGAGTTGACAACACTAAAAATGATAATACACCAGATGATGACCAATTTAAACATCAACATCATATTACAGTGGATCCCTGGACACATTGGTGTCATGGGAAATGAAAGGGCAGATAAGCTCTCAAAGGCAGGATCATCTATGGAACAACCAGATAGACCTGTCAACTACCTCACCCTAAGGTCAATGCTAATCAACAACTACAAAGAGGAGTGGCTTAATCAATGGGCTACAGAAAACACTGGCAGAGCCATGTACAAAGAAATGAACATGCCTAACAAACTGGACAGTATTAACTTCCTCCCCCGCAAAGAGCAATGTACAATCTTCCAACTAAGAACAGGACATACACCACATTTAAATTATCATCTCAATAAAATAAATCCCACACAACTCCCACTTTGTAGACACTGCTCCCACCATTATGAAACTGTAAACCATATCCTTTTTGAATGCCCCCTCCTAATCCACCTTAGGCAGACCCTACTACCACTACAGCCCAACATAACCAACACCCTTTATGGCAGTGCTGAGCAACTGAAAAAAACAGCACAGTATTTTTCCTTGGCACAGTCTGCAAAAGAGCTGACAGCTCAGCAGTAAAAAGCTGGTTAGAAGAAGAAGAAGAAGAAGAAGAATTTTACCAATCAGGTTCCAGGAAAATGGCCGAACATTTTTTTTTATGCCAGACTATGATTCTACCAAGTTTTATTTTGCTAATGATGATATCTAATATGCGTCATCATATCAAAATAAAATCAGCATTGACATTGATTGTTAGTGTTAGCTATGGGATTTACAGTTTTTGATAAAGAAATTTTGTAAACGGTGTAAAACCACTTCAGGACAATTGTATATGATTTCAGGTCTAGAGATCTAGATCTAATTGTGATTACTAAAAAAAAATCATTACTTTTTGTTAACACAAGTCTGATAAGACTAAGTCTACTAAGATATCACATATTAGTCATATTATAATCAAAAAAGATCATTTTTATTTGCTTTTGAAGCCAATCTCTGTTAAATTTTTCTTAACAAAAGTAATCAAAAGTTTATGTGAAAGTGGACATTTTTACAACTTTTTTCCTATTATAGTTAGATCTACAACAATGCTGGCATTTTTATTTTTAGACTATTTCCAGGTTTTTCGCCACAAGTAGGCCAGGCCAAGAACTTGAACAAGAAGCACTATCACTAGGCCGTTCAGTCCGCCTGAAAAATCGTCCATATTTTTTTTGTCCCATTTCGCGGCGAAACGAGGTTTTGGTATCCCATTTTCTATTTAAAAGCCTCATGTAAGTACAAGTCGTATATAGGCATGTGATACAACGTACGCAGAAATGGAAGACCTATCAATATCTGTTTGAAATTTGAAGATATCTTAAGCGAGTATGAAACTGTTGCAGGGTGAAATTTTGTTTTTGTAATAACTTCGTATTCTGTGAAATAAAATTTCAAACATCGTTTTAAAGCTCATCAATTGCCGATTCTAGACTATGTGTGTAATTAGTTTTTTTTATGTATTGAGGATTCCAGTGGCTTTTGATCGAAAGAAATTATTTTGGTCCAATCAAATCACTCGCCTTCACTCGCGCAGCCCTCTTTTTTTCCCCCCTTCGCGTCGTCAATAATAGGTCATGTGACCTGGCGCAGCCAATCCTCTTGTGCTTACCGGCTGTATAGGTCTAACCGGGTCAAATGAATTTTTTTTTATTATTGTGTTTATCAATGTATTTTAATTTAGCTGTAAAAACAAACAAATTTAGTTGATTTTGTATTTATTTAATTATACATTTTATTTTAGGCCATTTTTTAATGCCATGATCATAACTCCAATAAGTCGTATCATGTACATTAGAATTAGATCTAGACATCGGCCCCGTCAGATCGGGGGGGGGGGAGTGGCATTTATGAATGCCATGTGATTCCTACATGGCATATGATGCCATATCGATTCATGCTGGTGAACGCATTTTCTCACTTAAATTATTATTTTAAAATGTTAAATAACTTAATTAACATATAAAAATCACAGGAATATTAATTTTAATGTATCTTAAAATGTTGATATTTATTTAAAAGCTAAATAATATTTAGAAAGGTTAAAAAAAAATTCAAAGTGACAATGTGAATGTAAGACAAGTCACAAGACAACCCAAAGTCCAAACTGTCACGCTGTGAAGGCCCCAGTCTAAATTTAAATCTGAAGTGATTACAAATAATCTAATAAATCTAGATAGATTCTATATTCGACATCGTCTAATCTTACCAATTTCAGCTTGGCCGACAGTAACAGCATCTGGCAGCATTGTCAATAAATATAGTTCTTATCACCACACTCACACGCTAGGTAGACCTATCTATAAGATCAACGCGCAAACAGGAAAAGCTTTAAAAACGGAAGTAGCATCAAAAGTATGCTGGGGCTGCTAAGGCAAGGTCACAAACCTATGTATCTAGCATATAGTCTATGGTATCTAGGTATGTGGTGTAATTTTGCTTGAATAGGCCTACAGTGCTACAGACTACAGACGATACTGAGCTGATCTATCCTATACTCTTAAGCGAGCAATTCTTGTATATATATCCTATACTATTAAGCGAGCAATTCTTGTATATATATATATTTATATATATATATATATATATAAATTTTATTTCGAAAACGGCTCTAACGATTTTCTTTAAAATTTCAAGGTATGTGCGTATTAGTGAGAAAAAAATTCTGAACTCATTGGCCACATCGGGAAAACTCGAGTTCGACCGTTATTTCGATATGAAAATGTCTCAATTTAATTTTGGTTTGAAGGTTTTATGAATGAAATGGAGAATTTATGAATGAAAGTGACATCAAAGGAAAAAACTTGACACCCCCTACGTCACTAGGCTTACAGCCGTTCACTAAAGCATTTCTTTGCAACAAGTTTTATCGCGTTTGAATGAATGAATAGACACAACTTTTGCGCACCGTAGTTGAAGGTTTAAAACAGTGTTTGCGTTAATTTTTAACTGAACATCAATCAAGCACGTGGTTATCTGAAGACGCTCAAGTGTTTCCAAGTAGCACCAGTAGCACCACTGGGATAGATGGATGGCAAAAGCCGGTTTGAACAGTCTGACAGTCTGGCTGAGCAGGACACATATCCCGTAAAATAATTTGAAAATTTTCTTTAGTGTTCTGTTTGTTCTATATGTAATTGTACTGCGATTAAATATCAAGTCTCTTAAGTCTTCCTACCGACTAGACAGCGTAAAACTATCGTAGGCCTACTATTATTGGCTTGGAAGAAAATCTTTGCAGTTTTACCCAATAACTTAGAAATTTGCGTCAATCGATGTGTCGTACTAAAGCCATAATTGAATATACTAATTCCAAAATTAAATGTCTGAACGTACCAATTTACATATAGAACAAACAGAACACTAAAGAAATTTTTCGAATTAGTAGTCTTTATCCGATCGTTCATTTTCGTAATTATAAAAAAAATCCCAAAATGACTTCAGGTATATAACCTTTCTTATGAAATTATTTTACCGAGCAAGGCTCGGCCACCTGATATTATA
>JADKLZ010055967.1:6690-24599 GCA_021533235.1 Biomphalaria straminea | reverse complement strand
GAACTTTAACTTTGAATGTTTGAAAGTTTTGCAAACCTTTATCTTTTTATTAGGGTGGCATCAAATGATTCTCCAACTTAATTGGTCTCATAGCGTCATAAAAAATGGCACATTAACACTCTCTTGTTTGACAAGGAAGTAATGAAGTTCAATTTCAAATACTTAACGGTTAGTGCTGAGAATTAGTTCTGCTGTAAATTGGTGCTTTGTGATTCAACTGATGAATGTTCTTGTCATTTTCTCTTCACATTTGAGCATGTAATTGCGTATTTAGCTTCTCATAACTGCATTGATAACAAATTGAAGATGTTCCTGCAATATAGATCTACTACTTTTTAGTTACTTAGTGTATTAGTAACACCAAGGTACACTATCCGTAGTAGGACCCAACCATGAAAGGTGCTCCATTTGTTGCTCTGATAAAATAGTTACAGGTTTTGCCTTTTCTTCGAACGATTCCTTCAAAACGTCAAATGTGTATTCGACTTTATTGTCAATTATCAGTTTTAACAAAAAGATTTTTTGTCGTGAATTTCTTTATCCATAAATAAACGAACATGTGCCCAAAAAATGCTTCATGACAAGCACAACTCGGTTCATAAATAGACCTTTCAACTATTTGTTGCTTAGAATTCTTAGCAAATATCAGATGCAGGTTTGTGTACAAAATAGTTTTAAAAACTTCAGCGGCTGGCTAAATCGTTTAATTTTTTTTTTGCCAATTTTATGTCATTTTCATAATTTTGCACGATATTTTAAGACACAGCAAACCATTATATTTTCCTTAAAATTTGAAAGCAAATATTTTGTCAATTGTAGATCTTTTCTCAACTGTATCATGAAGTGTTCAATAGTTTTTCAAATCTTATCAGGGTGGCTTTGTCTCCAACGATCCTCCAGCTTAGGTGGTTTCATGGTGACATTACATAAAATTTTGTTAAATAAAAGTCACATAGACAATATAAGTTCGATTACCAAAGAAGGCTGCCTGGTCAAGCAGTTTGCACGCTGGACTGTCGCTTCGATTTATTGATGGTCCCGGGTTCAAACCCTGCCCGCTCCCATCCCCCGTCGTCCTGCGGGAGGTTTGGACTAGGAAATAACTACCTTCAACTCTGAAGGAACATCCGAAACATGTAAAACATTTTACAAACATTTTACAAGAAGAAAAATAAATTAACACCACCGTCTATTATATATTTAGATTCAGCCATGTTAAATATGAGTTATCTCTAGACCAAATTAAGCTATTTGAATGAGGTATTAAAATTTAAAATATGTTTTTCATTCCAATCATATCATAAAACTTTAATGGCCTAGCTATAATAAAGTATAAATAATGTATATTTGTATGATATAATAAGTGATATCTTTAATGTGAGATTTATATTAAACTCAATTCCTTCTTAAATGAGATCCACTCTCGTGGACCCCCATTTGCATGTCATGGACCCCCAATTATTTTTTTCACTTTCGTGGACCCCTTAGAAGTCCTCGTGGACCCCTGGGGGTCCACAGGGACCACTTTGGGAATCACTGTATTACAGGAATGGTGGGGGTAGGCGATGGAGAGATTTTGTTTAAGAAAATATTTTTAAACCCTTCCCCCGGGGGGGGGGAAAGGATAGAGGGGGCGATAACAACAATTACGTCTAATAGTCTATTTCAATACAGTTGTTAATTATTCAATTTTTTTAAAGCTTAATCGTTTAAAATGTTATTGTGCATTTAAAGTATGTTAAATAGCATTTCCTTTTAACCCAGAAGCAATCTTTGTGTAATTACTAATACTAACTTTGAGATAACTAATTTAAGGAGCAGGTTTATAACAAGATCTACAAGACTATATTGATCATGTAATAGAGTTTATCTCTGACCAATGCTTAGTACTTACTTGAAACTTGGTTCCTATCCCTTAAATAGAGTTAATACCAAAATATTTACACCAAAACATCAGAAAATTGCTAAGAACATTGAAATTTAACAGTAGATCAAAGCCCCACAGATTCAAAAAAAGTTTATGGACCTGTTGCAATGCTGGCAAAAATACCTGTACTTTCTTTAGACATCCATTCAGCACCATTTGTCTCTTTCATTAGTGGTTGCATTCAACACGTATAAAAGTTTATCAAATTAGTATTTTTTTATGCTTTTCAGTGATATCCGATGACGGAACAATATCCAAAGATAGCAATTAGGTCATTGCTAATTTTTCATACTTGTGAGAACCAGACGTCTGCAAAATTAGCTGAAATGCTGAAAGTAATTTAAAAAATCCCCATTTATCTATAAATAAACTACGAGGCTAGAGCTATTATGGTGCCTCCAATATGAGTGCATACTAGAATAATCTGCGGCCAATGTTTTCATCAAAAGACGAGGCTAGCGCATTGAGAAGTAGATTCACAGGTTTCTTACTTTCTTATTTAGAGGGCTAGAATAATGTTAATAAATAAATATTCCATTCATCTATTTACTGTTAAATAATAGACGTAGAATTAGACACTGGTTTTAGTGTTTTAGGAATGTCGATGTGTAGAATGGGAAATAGAACTTATAAAACATTACTTTATTTATTTGAAACTCCCTTAACTCGTTTGATTCTGTTAAAAAAATATTGTTCAAACATTGACTTTTAATTCGTGTTGGAGTTCTACTTCAAACATAAGGTTATTGAAAAGCTTCTCTACTTGTATTAGAATGTCTTTTGGTAAATGTACCGATACATTCGGATTACTCAATTGTCTTGTTACACATTACAGTCGTCTTATTGAGGGGGGCCCACCAATATATTCTTGAACCCGGCCCCACGGGTACCTTGCTACGCCACTGCGTCAGGTACACATTAAAGCTGATTGGGTTCAGTCTTTACCAGGATTTGAGCCTGGGACCTACGGTTCGGAAGCCGAGCGTGACTTCGATATTATTGTAAGTTCAAATGCGTGTCTGTATTTTTTTTTATAATTAAGAATTGTTTTAAAATACAAAGTTAATTAACAATGCTTATATAATTAGGCTTTTAGCCATTCTCTAAGCTCAGAACGCAGTAAAACTCTTGTTACAGGGACTTACACCGCTCTGAGACACCCAGCTGAACAAAGTAGTATTTTTTTCGTCACTAGTAAATTTTTTGGAGACACTGAGGTGCATACAAATTGGGAGGGGGGGGGTAGATGGAGAGAGCTAACAGGCCTTCCTCCCATCTGTACGCCATTGCTTGCATTATCCCATTTGAGGAACCAGCAGAAAAAGAATAAACCCAGTACATACTTTAGTTATAGTTCCATAATAGAACTGATAGTTAAAAATCAAATCTAAATAAACGTTAGTGTAATTATTTTTTTTTTACCTTTTGAAGGTAGATAAGTATTTTGTTGGCAAGTGTAATTCAAAGAGTATGGGGATTCACTTGTGCATATCAGGTCAGGCAACTCGCACATGTTTTCGATTGAAGCATCACAGAGTTGTCCTTCCTTTAGCACTACAAGACAAACAACGAATTTTAATATTGTACATTTAACATATTATGTATTATTTACCTTAGTTAAGCATATACTTACCAGTATAACAGCCTTCTTCATTGGTATGGTAATATTGTCCAGCCTGACACCCACATCTACTGTCTATGCATGTCATTGTTTCTTTACATTCTTCATTACTGTAGCATAAGAAGCCCTTGCTTAGCTCTTGAAGAGAAATATAATTATGTAATATACTTTGATATACTCAACTCTGAAACATTATGCATGGGACAACTGGGCACCTTTCTATTAGATATCACCTCCCCCCCCCCCATCACACGTCCTCTACCAATTCTCAGTGCACTGCACATTATTTGGGAGTAATAAAACACTGGACTAACAATGTAAGATATTCATTTAATCATCATCATAAAACTCCATGTGACAGTGGGCTTGAGATGTTCAAATCCACACTTGCAGAAACCCTGGACAGAAACCTTACTGTTTTGCGCAGTGCATGCATATCACCGTACATTTTGAGAATTTCTGGTTGCCCATGTTTCTCGAGACCGAGACCAACAAGTCTGAGTCAGTCAGAAAGAATGTGAGACACAGTTTCCTCTTCTTTCCCGCATCAGGAGCACCGTGAGTCAAAGTTTGGGCACAGCAGTGCGAAATATGAGCTAATGGGGGCATGGCCTGCCCTGCACTGAGCTATAATAGTAGCTTGTTCAGGCCTGGGCAGCCTCCTCCAAAAGGAAGTAAGATCGGGGTGACTCAATTGCTTCCAGACTCTGCAGGGACTTTTTTGGGACTTGTCTCAAAACGTATTTCCATTTCAATTTGTATTTATGTTGGGTAGAACATGATGAAGACTCACAGCCTGCTCCTCGAGAATTGTTAGCCCACTATGGTGGGTCTATGAGTCTGCAATGAGCTGGCTCCATAGCCTGCTCTTTCAGAGTCTATTTATGTCAACCCATTAGTATATGCGAAATAGCACTGGACTTGATGGCATTGAAGGTCTCCAGTGCTATAATGTGAATGTCAATAGATGAATGACTTAGCTTACTAGCATTAGAATGTCAGGGTCGTGGGGCGACAATAAGGAAGAAGGGGGGTTAAAAACGTTGAACATTTGACCAGTTGGTGGAGAGGCCAGCTTTTTTACATATGTTATTGACATGATGAATAAAAGACTTCTTCTGGATACGTCTTTATCTCCATCCATCTACTAGTTTTATAGCTGGGAAGTGTTCATCCAGACTATTATACCGCTCAAAGCAAGTCAGTACTGACCTTTCCCTCCTAAGGTTTAGTGGACCCACTTTAACTCTTTCTCTCCTGATCGACGGTATCATCGTTGATTTTGACCTCATTAAATTTAAATATTTTTTTTTTAGCTTGACTTTAAATTATTTAAAAAGAGAAAGCATTTCCCTTTAATTATATACCAAATACAACATTTTCTGATAACAAACAAAAAAGCTATTGAAGTCCAATCACAACATGGGTAGTGAAATAGTAATTAGCAATTTGTGGGAAAATAATTACGGAGAAAAAAATTAACCATTATTAACCATTATTTCAGTCACATTTACGACCTAAAGGTCCTTCTAATCTAAACTAATTTTACACACAACAACTTGAGAGGTACAAAGGGGAGAAAGGCCTGTCTGTTCTCTCCATTTACCCCCCCCCCCATCTTTATGTACCTCAGTCTCCAAAAAATTACTATTGACGAAAAAAATACATGTTAGTTCAGCGGAGTGTCTCAGAGCAGCCCCTGTAACAAGAGTGGGAAGCGTGGTCGAGAGGCCAAGTGCGGCTTGAGCTTGGCTTGCTTGGCTACCTAGAAGGGGGCTCGAGGTTCGACACCCGACTCGGGCAGAGTTGTGTTTACTGAGCGCCCAAAGGCAGCACGGGAAACCAACTCCTAGATACCCCCCCCCCCCACCGGTCCACAAATGAGATTGGACTAAAGCGCTATAAGCATAATAGTAGCGCTATATAAAAGCTATAATAATAATAATAATAATAGTTATATAGATCTACTATACAAAAGTAAATAATATTTTTAGAACATTTACTTTTGATTCCACTGTAATATCAATACATACGTTACATACTTGAGTAGTCAGTTTAGACATGTTAATGTCTAAAGCAGCGTGTCTGTCAGTTCGTCGGTCAGAAGACTTTTGATTTTGGTTTAACAAAGTGAATTGAAATGTCATATCAACTAACTTGGATCACAGGTTTCCGTTAATGGGTTTGGAAAATAATTATTTAAACACACACACACTCCATTGGTGCAATTTGCTTCATCGGAACATCTGTATGTCTCATTACAAGGCTGGCCGTGAGATTGTTCTGTAATTAACACAAATTAATGTATTGATAATAATACTTTTTAACACACACATACAATATTTTTAAAAAGACATAACTTCCATTATTAAACTTCAAAAATAATAAAATATTTTTTTATAATTAAACAATGTTGGTTCATTCGGGTATCAAACCCTAACAGCGTCAGCTGCTAAAGCTTTTATTTGGTCATTGAAGAAGATATACATTGTTGATTATTTATGAAATGTTCATTATTTGGACATCTAGATCTAACCTTAGACCTTAAGTTTTGATTTAGGACTCTAATATCTAGTCTAAATCAACTTCTAAAATCTAGATGTAATCTGTATTAGATGTACGTAAAAATATATGCAAAGCTTATAAACTTTAAACTTTCAAAAAAAAATTGAAGCTACTTTAAATTAACGTTACCGCCTAATTACGGTAATACTGCTGACTACGCCATGTTGGCTCTAGACCTAGATATAGTCTCCAGCCAAACTTACATTTATTTATTTTATTTTTTACTTTTAAAAATTATAGCGGTCAAAGTCGAGTTTTTCCTATACGTCAACTGTTAAATATCTAGGAAAATCTTAGAGTCATTTTTTATTTCAGGTATCCAGGTTTATGGATTCATGTTTTTGCTGGTTCTATGAAGTTCTGACTTGATTACAGGTATTACAAAAAGTAATCTAAATTTAATGATATTTGAAAGGAAAATATTTTCTTAAGAGATCATTGCATTGAAGTAATTAAGCTTGCTATCATTTTGTCCATACTTGAATAATAAATTTGCTCTTCAATAGAAAGTACAATTATTTTAAAATACGTATTCCAATCATTCGTCTATTATAATTTCAACAATACTTATCAATCACAGACGTTACTTCAAAAGATAATATAACCACGTCTCAGGCGTATGTCGCCATGCATGTTAATCGGTGACTTAAATTCTGTTAAGTAGTACGCTTTCCTGGCTGATTCTGGCAGACCATTTCATACTCTAACGGCGCTAATGGAAATAGAGCACTAGTTTGAATTTGGATGGAATCCTGGTCGTGTCGTTCAGATTTATCGATGGTCCAGGGTTCAAACCCTGCCCGCTCCCATCCCCCGTCGTCCTGTGGGAGGTTTGGACTAGGAAGTAATTATATTCAACTCTGAAGGAACATCCGAAACATGTAAAACCCTTTAACATTTTACAAACATTTGTCCTACCAAATGGAGTTAGAAATTTCCCTTACTTGTTATTATTGATAATTGAAACTCCTGGTATTTAGCATTGTAATACTCGTCCTCTGATGTTGTAGTGCTGATAGTAATATTGTATTCACTTCCTGGAGACAGATTCCCTATGTACAGTTCACTTGTAGTGGTTTCAATAGAGTTGTTTCCCCATTTAACAGAGAACATGTAATCGGAACTTGGTCTTTCTATTGTCCATTTCAGAAGAATCGAATGTGTCTTGATTATGGAATTGTCCGATACTTTAGCTTTTAGATACGAATCTAAATAGAAACAAATGAAATATAGCAACAAGCTTAACAGGTTAAATGTACAATTTATATAAAATTTCCTAATTCTAAATTATTTTATTTTATATTTGTGTACAGCTGGTCAAGTGAACGCTGTTACAGAAACACACAGACACACACACATACACATACATACACACACACAATAGATCCAATCAGAAAATGTGTCCCGTAGTTGTTGGATGTATTACACGTTCAAACTTATTTCCAACGACTTTGTCGATGGGGGGGGGGGGTTAGCTTAAATAGCGGAGTTAAGGCAGAGATAACAAGATCGACGTCAGAAGGAGATAAAAGAACTTGGCTACGAGTAGTGACAGAAAGTTGTCTAACTTTGTAAATTAGGGATGCATGTTTCAAACAACGTTGTATATGTTGAGTTGAGACAGGTAGAATCTTATGTATAGTTCAAAATAGAGATTGGGTTGAGACGGATAGATATATATAGTTCCAGATAGAATCTCAGTTGAGATAGATAGAATCTTATGCATACTTCCAGAGAGACTTTGAGTTGAGACAGATAGACTCTTATATATACTTCCAGATAGACTTTGAAAAGTAAGGGAGATGATTGTCATTCTCAAATGCTACAACTTTCTCCTACCAAGACTCCGTGTTACAGTAGAAGGGCGTTATAATTAGTTAAATCACAGCACAGTGGTGTCGACGCATTATGTTGACCGCCGACCATGTTTTCATATGTCTTTATGTTTTACTAAATGTAGCTCTATATCCTGTCATCATCTAGTCAGACAGATAATCAGGCACTTTAATTGAACTAAGGACCGGAAACTGTACATTCAGATTTATTTATATTCTCACCATAATAACACCAATATGCTGTGTTAAGAAGAAACGTGTTTGTTGGGCAAATGCACCGCTCCTTTATACAACTGAAGTGACTCAAACACTGGTCATTGTGAAGACAAGATTTGCCGTGAGACGAATCTGAAAAGGAGAAGGATATATATTAAATAATGATATAGATCTGGGGCGCGGTGGCTGGGTGGTTAATCGCTTGGCTTCCGAGCCTCATGTCCTGGGTTCGAATCTCGGTGAAGACTGTGCTATTAAATATGGGGATATTTAATGCGCCCCTGAGTCCACCCAACTCTTATGGGTACCTGACTTTAGCCGGGTAAATTAAAGTTGACTGGTCGTTATGCGTGTCACGTGACACACTGCTCGTTAACCGTTGGCCAAAGAAACAGATGACCTTAATATCATCTGCCCTCTAGACCACAAGGACTGAAAGGGGGACTTGACTTTTTTTTTGAGCATATGTATAAATATAGGCATGGGGGAGAATACATTTAGCCAACTTTAGTTGTAAATTGAGAATGGTATTGGTCTCTATTAATTTTATCTACGCTGGACCACTGTAATCCAAGATAGTTATATGGATTTCTTTGTAAAGATTTAATCATTATTATGTCCAGCCTGAAGAATATATCAAGTTAAAACATTACAGTCGATAGCTAAAAGACCCACTGCTCTATTTCCCATCCTTATCACACAATCCATTAAATACTCTTGCAAAACGTGGTAGAAATTGTGTGGCCCCTGTAGTTTTAATTTATACAATATTCATTTATTTAAGCTTAATACAAAATAAATATATTTTTAATTTAACTTATAACGCAAAGTATAGTGTTCACTTACTATTTTTACAAGTTGAGGATTCGTAATATTGATTCCATGAACAGTCGCAACGAGACCAGTAACATCCTAATCCAGAAATGCACTGTTCTGTTGTATTGCAAGTGGATCCTTTAGATAAGCCTGGGTTGGAATGTAAAAAGATACAAATGGTATCAAATATTATTATTTTTTTACAAATCTTATATCGACTGACTCTGTCTTTGTGATACAAACTTTGTACAAATTATTTCTCACACACCTAATCTTGGATCAAGTTGAAATTTCTCAAAATTATCTCTTTTACCTTACGAAGCAAGAATCAAATTTTAAAAAGGCCAATTAGTTAATCAACAAGTGGAATTCAATTATTTTGTTTGGTATCGAACAAGTGAAAGAACTCCTACTTGACAGGTCTGGTGACATAAGCTGAATTAGTCCCCCTGAGGAGCCCTAGTTCAAATTAACGTCAAATATTTTTTTATTGCTTTTAAAAAGCGATCACGGACACCCTTTCTACCCCACCCAGTCACAACTTTTCCAGACAAGTGATAGGATCATATCGCACTGAGAAAGACAAAAACATGAAATATAGAGTTAGACAAAAACATTTGTTTAAATATTTCTAGTTGCACAGATTTATCATTTTTAGTTTAGATCAATTATAAACCTAATGACTGATCCAAACTAATTGACACAATTACACTTAATATAACCTTTTTTAAAGTATTCTTTTTTAAATATTTGTTCTTGTTTAACCCACACTAGTAATCAAATGGACTGCAAACGTGACTTATGATAATTAAGGAAACACTAGTCGACCGGCGGCATAGCATACGCCGCTATTTTCCAGGGCAGGCCTTAGGCACTGCAACATATGCGACCACAGTGGGTCCCGAACTTTCTTTGGACCCGTGCTAATTTTTTAGGTATATAAATGATTAAATTGAACCATTTTATAAAACATAACAGATTTCCCGCGGCCTCTTGATTTACCAGGAGCACCCTGGAAATCTCCTGAAATGTTATTAAATGCTATGCCGCCGGTCGAAAAAGTTCTGGAAATTTCCGAACATTATTAAAATCTTTTTAAATTAAAAAAAAATATGCTATGCTATTTTGTGAATGAAAATAGTGCGGATTTGGATATATTATTTCCCATTCACACCGTGGTGCGTACGCCATGGGATCTTCCCATTTGCTTGTTATAAGTAAAAATGCGTGAATTCATGAATGAAAAATACTATGAATGGAGATAAAAAAAAAATGGCTAATTGACCTTAATTTACGCGATATTAAGAATATAGCTGCACTCATGTAACAATGCTTTAGAAAAAAAAAATTGAATGTTAATTTGATTAAATGGACTATAATTTGTATGTTCATGTGCTAAAGCATAAAACTATACTTGCGAAGAGAAGTTCTATAAATCTTCTTACAGTTGAATTCGAGTTTTAGATCTAGATCTAGATCTAGGAACAGATTTTAGATGTATAAATTATTAAATTAAACCATTTTATAACATATAACAGATTTCCCGCTGCCTCTTGATTTACCAGGAGCCCCTGCGACGATATCTCCTGAAATGTTATTAAATATAGACCTACGAAAAAGTCCTGGAAATCTCCGGAAATTATTGAAATCTTTTGTAATTCAATAGTAGATATATATATATATATACATGTGTTTTCACGAAGTTACTTCCTTTTCCCGGTCTATTGATTTCTTTATGTGTCTATGCTATTTTGTGAATGAAATAGTGCGGTGCGGATTGGGTCCATTCACACCGTGGTGCGTGCGCCATGGGATCTTCCCTATTTACTTGTTGCATGTTGGTGCACGTTTGACCTATTTACTTTGAGAAATATAATATAGATTGTTTTTAAAATAGTATATTTACTTTATTTCACTGAACATAATAAATGTAATGTTTCTGATTGATTGAAATATTAATATAAAAATGACTGCCACGTACGAATTTTGCAAGTTTGACTTTGTTCCTCAAAGAAATGCGTTGACGAACATTTGCATGTTGTGGAGAGACACTGATATCCTCCAGTATTAAAAACTTCAAAGATGCAGCTCTCTGGAAGTCCTGTCAGTAGTAAAAAGATAAGCATTTACTATTCACATATATAAGTAGTGGTATTTATTGTAGTGTCATTCTTATCAGTGTCGGATATATGTCAGTGCAGACTGTACAACAGCAATGAGCCTTAACCACATTCTCATACATATTGTTAGGGGACTGCGCTCTGTATCTTTAGCAGAGTAAATCTAGACGGAGGTAGCACTCAAATAACTAAATAGCATAGGCGAAAGGCAAACACTATAGAGATTAACAATGTCTAGCAAGAAGTTCGACACGTAATGAATGGGACCGCCGAATGTCGGATCATCTAATGAAATACTTTAGAAACTCAAGCCGATAGTTGTACTTTCATATTTAATATTCTTGTACATGCTCTATGTTTTGGTTGTCTATCTGAATTTCTGCAATATGGTCCTTGTTTTTCCTAAAATCAATAATCATTTCTTTAGTTTCCTGAACATTTAAACTTTGAAAGTTATTCATACACCATTGGTAAAAGGTATTAATTGTTGAATGGTACATATTTTCGTCACCTGCAATAAGGCCAATGATTAGCGAATTTTATGATGGGAGTGTCAGCTGATAAGCTCTGAATGTCATTTGTGTATATGATATACAATACTGGTGACAGGACGCACCCCTGCGGCGCTCCAGTGCTAAGTTCTCTCGTGCCTGACACATGTCAGTTAACGTTTTCATAGTTTGGGCGTTTCATGAGAATTTTAGAATCCAAGCTTGTATGTTTTTGCTAACGTTCAATTATGATAGTTTTTGTATCATGCGATGTGGTTGGATAGTGTTGAATGCAGATAAAAAATCTACGAATAATACTCTGGCGTAGTGTCTCTGAGTATCAAGATGATGATATAGATAATTTAGCATAAATAGTATTGCATATTCTGTACTTCTTGACGGTTTGTAAGCGAACTGATGCGGATCGAGGCGTGTTTCGACTTCTTTCAGTAGATGTTTTAAAATCATTTTCTCCAGGCACTTCATTGGAATTGATGTAAGTGCTACGGGACGTAGATCGTTGTTGGAAGCAATAATCTTCTTTTTGGGTACTGGAGTTATTTCAGATGTCTTCCAAATGGAAGGTATTTTGTGCGTTTGCAAGCACTTGTTGAAGATAGCACACACAAAAAAAATACAAGCCAGTTGTTCCGCACATATCTTTACAAGTTTTACCCTTTAATTTGTCGGGTCCCGAGGCTTTAGCTGTGTCTTCTCGTTTGAATATTTTAATCACTTCTTGTTTATTAAACAGTTCTTGAGACTGAATTACATTGCTGTTTTCAAATGATGCCAACCAATCATGGTGGTCTATCTCGAAGTTGTGGCAGTCAAATCGGCTGTAGAAATTATTTAATTCATTGGCAAATTTGTTATTGTCAGCGACACATATTGGTTCGCGCTTAAGTACGTAGCCAGTAATTTGTTTTAAGCCGCTCCAACGAGCGTTAGAGTTATTTTTCTTAAAAGAGCTTTAATTTTTTTCCTTGAATCTCTCTTTTCCTTCAAATAATTTCTTTTTAAGGGCTTTTTTTGGCTGAGATGAATTCAGAAGAATTGCTTTTGAACATTCTTTTCTTGTATAGAATCGCTTCCTTTATGTCTTTGGCCATCCAGGGTCTATTATTATTGTATTTTTTTTATTTTCTTCTTTGGTACAATCATGTTTTCGCAGAACTGGATATATCAATTGATGGTTGTGGAAAGTTCATCTATGTCAGGGCAGTTGTTTACAAACATGTCTCAATCTGTTTGCTCCAGACAGCTTTGTAGTAGGGTGAAGACGATGAAGCAAAGCGACTTAACAAAAAGCCACCACGGGATTACGTAGACATGCATGTCCAGCCTAAAATACGGGTAAAGAACTACAAAGCTCAGATGTCAGTCACCTGAAATCGATATATACTTTTAAAATGTCCTAATTAGAATGTTGTAAAATATCTGTTGATTAAAAATAATAATTTATTTAACTTTTATAATAATTACATTTTAAATGGTTAAGAAAACTTGCATTTCTAATAACAAAAATTCTTTTTTGTCCCTTGAAGAAAGAATTGACTGGACTTGTAAAAACCTCGCGCCCCTAAAAGTCGCGTACAGCAGATTGAAAAATTCGATTTATAGGATGATGATAACGACTTTGGAGCTTTCCAAGAGAAGGCTTTTAAATGCCTATCGTAAGCAATACACTACGTCATGCTTGCAAAACAATACAAACAAAGTTTGTTTCAAAGCATATCAAATCAATAATATTAAATGTCATTTGTATTTCATTACAAAAGAAAATTGTCACTCACTGTTTATACAGATTCTTTGATTTGGCTCAAGATATTGACCTGATGGACATTTGCAGGTGTTGGACATGCACTCTAATCCTTCTGCACAGTGCACCTGAGAAGTGCATTTATTGCCCACTGTAACACCTGTTAAGAAAAATAGACTATTTATTGTATTAGCAATGTGATATCTTAGTAATGAAACATCTTATAATAACATTTAGAAAGGGGTGCAAGCTCAGTGTATAAGATGTGTTTAGGGATTCTTCCATCTGGTATGCGATTGATATGACCAAGCCAGCGTAGTCTTCTCTGCGTAAGAAGAGCATAGATGCTGGGCATATTGACCGTTTCAAAACTTCCTGATTAGAGACATGATCCCCCTCAGGAGATTGAAATTATGCGTCGCGGGCAGCGAAATTGGAAGCTATTTTATATATGCTCTTGACATGTAAGTAGCCCAGCTCGCACTGCCATAAAGAAGTCTGCTCAGAAAGCAGATATTTGTAGACAATGATTTTGGTTGCCGTAGACTATTTGGTATTTTTCCATATACATATAAAACCAAAGGAAAATATACTGCCGAGAACACAACAACCTGCAGACAACGGCTATGGCTGAGCTGGATGTAGCAAACTGTGTAGATCACATGTAGATCACGTGCAATACTGAACTCCCCTTTTTCTTTGAAGCCTTATTGTTAACAATGGAAAAAAATGTTTACCAATGATGTTTTTGTGATTTCTTTTTTAAGTGCATGCACAAAAAGAAACTAAAAATATTTTTATCATGTTGTAGCTGCAATGAACGTAGCGATTCAATTGACTACTAAAACCATTTTAAAACTAAAAAAAATAAACCATAATTTAGTATAACCATTAGTACTCACCACTCATGCAACTTTTAGATGACTGGTTATAGTACTGACTTGATGGACAACGGCATTTAGAGTTTTGACAAACTAACCCTGAAGTACACTCTTCAGAACCTATGCAACTGGCCCCATGAGAAAGCTCTGAACAAAAATAAAATATTTTCAAAATGTTGATATCGACAATACTGTGCACGTTTTTGGGTGATAAAAGTAATGTGTGAAAGAATTAAATCGGATAGATTTACACACTGTTTATTTTAATTGAATATGTCGTGACGTAAAAAATTATCTCAATAATCATACTGTTCTGAATCAGCATCTACATGGCTCTGGCGAATCAAACTCATGTTAATCTCAAATAATAGGTAGAATCAATGATTTCTATAAAGATATTAGATATTATCGAGCCACAAAACGTCATCTTATCAGGTTTCTCTTAGGACATTTGACAAAGATCACCAACTTATTTAATTTACACTATTACAAATTCCAACAACTCTTGTTGGTAACATCAATGGATCCGTGAGTTCTCAATAGGTAGGTAGTAAACTATAATTAAAACGGTCTCTAAATAAATATTAACTATAAATTAGACTCTCGTCGAAATATATTGTATGAAAAATATTTACACATCGTTTAGAAAGCCAAAAAGATTATCGGCATCAATAGACACCCTCTGGTTCAGGATCTCAACATTGTATCATTATGAAAGAGACACAATACATCAATCACAAAAACGAATGGACAAAAGAGATCTTCTGTTTCCTTTGTAATTTGATCATTGACTAAAATTAATCTTTTTGATGTAAATTTGAAGAGCAATGTTTCTGAAGAAACTGACCTTAACAGTTTGAATATTCCCGACAAAGTTTTGAGCCATTTTGCGCGTGGACAGACTGGTCTCCCAAGTGTGAAAGAATCCATACAAGTACAGGAGCATCTTACTAAAATATCCACAAACGAGGAAATAAACTAACATTTGTGTATGGATACCAACATTCTCGTTTAAAAACATATCCTAAGTTTATATGCAGCATTATGGGTACAGGGGTAGTTGACTGCATTCTAGTTTTCTTATTTGGTAAAACGTGGATCCACTGATGTAATGAACCTCGTCGCAAATAAAAGATGTCGACTAGAAATTTGCGCTCGTTAAGATTTGCTAATTACAAACATTAATCCAGATAGAGATACAGGATTAAAATCTCATCATCATCATCTATGTTATTTTTATAATATTATTTTAAACCAAAAGTTATAATCTAAATAAAAAATTCCTGTAAAAAATTTTTTTTTAAGTTTGTAACTTATTTACTATGAATTTATGTGCGTTTTTTTCACATTAGGGGCATGGGCATGTTTAGACTATATAAAGGGGTCTAGAATAAAAAAAGTTTGAGAACCTATATAAAGCGATATATCTTAACATATCGATTAAGCAGTCTACAGAAGAAAACTTTTTATGTCATACAAAAGATGCCAGAAAACCACGGTTCTCAAGCGAGAGTGGTGGACACGCAATACCATTTCAAATGTCATTCTGCATCACAGTGTCATAGAGTGAAGCTACTGTCTTTTTGAGAGTCACTACACACACATCAATAATTATAGCAACAAAGTACAAGGGTTTGTAAATGTTTAACCTTGTAGATATTAAGGGAAATAACATACTAGCATAACAGACTCCTACGATCTGATTGTAATATTGGCTTTTTGTACAGCCGCATAGACCGTCAGAGCAAATCAATCCTGACAAACACAAGACAGAACTGTTGCACGGGTAGCCATAAACAGCTCCTGAAATAGAAGAAATAATGTATTTATTTGTTAATTAATTTATTTATAATATACAAGAATATTTGGTTGTCAAATTTGAATCTACTGAATACAGTAGAATACTTTGATATTACGTCATGTAAGTATAGATTCCGATTTCAAGATGTACAGAAAATTAGAAGTTTACCGTATTCATAACTTTTTTTTACGTATGTTAATAATAAATAGATGTTAAGCGTTTACTGTCTCTACATGTTCTTGAGGATTGGTCGTAATACTGAGTGGAGCTGCAGGTACATCTATTCCCTGAACAAATAAATCCTTGTGCACACATCTCTTGAGACGTACAAGTGGAATCGTAAAACAATCCTTGAATATAAGAAACACAAGCAAAATATTAAAAAATCAATTTTAGAATTCATTTTAAAAAACGTATCTAAACGTATCATACGCCACACTTACTACTATAAATATAAATATTATAAAAATTATTTTCCTTTCAAAAGAATAATTAATTGCCACTAATTAATTAAATAGTTGGTTGATATTTTAAATGATTCATGTTTTGTTAGATAAAAAAAAGGTTTAAGTTTCAAACTGATTGGAGAATTGGTGTTGAAGAAAAAAAAACAGTTTAATATCTCTGGATACTGATTTCTCTTTTTGGCATGAAAAAACATGTAATCTATTTACTTCATGATGTTTGTTTTATCAATTAATGTATTATCAACGATCTACGCCAACTATTTTTTTAAATAGCGAAATAAGTATTTAATTGCCAAAAAAATAATTAAAGTTTACTTTTTTGACTGATTCGTGTTTTTTTTTTTTTTTGGTACGTACAATGAATAATTGTGTGAAGATTTAACCTGATCCAAGACTGTATCTTTCAGAAATAATGTGCCCAAAATTGTATTATACTGACTGACAGAAAGACAGACAAGTAAGTTGATATAAGCTTTGTAAAAATACCAATCATTAATTATTTGTTTCAATTAATTCTAGTAAACGCAAGCAATTAAATTCTAGTATTAGTTTTTACCCTTCCCTTCAAAAAAAAGGACCCACTCTACTTTGCTTTTTGAAAGTTACACCCCAGCTGTTGTTTTTTTTTTTTTTTTTTGTATAAAATTCTGCGCAGCCTTACGCTCTCCCGCATAAACTATTGACAAGTGATTTTTGTATTTTTACATTCACCAGTGACAATTTTCAAAAAAAATGTTATTAGTAGTTGATTATTATTTGACTTCTTTGATGAATAGAAAGGAATGACAATTGTATCATATTGTTACAATAATAGTGTCCATATATAGACTTTCGCAGTAGTATTTAAAAAGTGATACAATATTTTTATGGTATTAAATATTTGGGGGTTAATATAGAGTGGGCCATTCTTGTGAAATACTGAGAAAAAAATGTTAAATGCGCTTCTTCGTTGCGCTTAGACTAGTGAGTCAATATAAGGTAAGATGATCTGTGTATGAAATTTCAAGGAAATCATTTCGGTGGTTTTTGGAAATCTAGAAATAAAATACATGATTACGTAGTATTTCACGTCTATAAAATAGTGTGACGAATTTCACTTCTCAGGCCTTCTGCAAACACTGCTTAACAACAACACAACACATCTAATACAAGAACTTAACGACAAGAGCTTCAATAACACAGTGGTGGTTTAATGACAAACACTACAATCACAGCCAATAAACACAATTGTCTACACTAACTTCAAATGCTTAAACAGGAATGGAACTACCTAACTAAAACAACAGTCTCCAAAACGCGTAATGCTACATTTTCAAAGCCTGTTCATAACACTAGTTCTATCTGTCTCTCTCTGCTGGACTGGACTCTATCTGTCTCTCTCTGCTGGACTGGACTCTATCTGTCTCT
>JADKLZ010055951.1:27105-41746 GCA_021533235.1 Biomphalaria straminea | reverse complement strand
TTTACAATGAGTCTAGCTTCAAGTGTTCTCAACAAACTTAAATGAGTTAGTAGAAAATGTGTGCACATAAAATGGAATTGACTGATGCAAGTGTTTCATAACTGACTGACAGAAAATAGAAAGATGTATCCAAATAATCTGCTACTACTGAGATTTAGCTGTTGATCTGGTACCACATCAAAGAATTCAATTTACCTTTTGTTAGAGTTAAAGTTTAGTTACTAAAAGCATCATTTAGAAATAACTTTACTCCAAAACTTGATTCAATCTACCAACAGTTACCAGCAGTTTATGTTAAGCACACAAAATTATTTTTTTTTTAGAAAAGTAACAACAATAATAATGTACAAATGACCTACAGTCTATACAGGCTGGGTCTTGAATGGATGATTTTATTGATTTCTTCAACTAGTAATTTCAGCCTACTATTTAACAACAATTGCTGTAAAATTGTATTAATTCTAATCATCAAATAATGAATGGCAGTTGAAAACTCTAGTCAAGTTAAGTAAGTAATGTTTATCCCTAAACAGCTTTATTGTTTAAGTACATGGTCATAACCATTGAAATAAACAGTAAAATGGAGAAAAAAAAAAATATTATCTACTTATAGGCAATTGACTTTAACTTGATGTCTTAATTAGTTTGTCCCAAAACTAGACCAAGCCTGTTAAGACTGGAACAAGACACTAGTAACATTCTCTATAAGACACCATTTGCAAACTTTAATTGGCTATAAAACTGTATTGCTGTAGATCTTTTAAACTTTGAAAAAAAATGTATTTTAATATGTGTTTTTATTTAATATACTAGATAAAGGTACATAGAGTTTTAAAAACTTTCCAACTGAAATGTAGAATTTACAAAATTTTAAGTCAGTATTAAATATATAATGTGTAGGCTACTTAATGCCAAATATTATTTCAATAAATGTTTGTTTTAAAAAGGCAAACGAATTTGTTTATTTTTCTACACCGAACAAACTTTGTAAGAAATATAAAAGTATCTCCCTTTTGTTTTTCAAATTTTCTGATGTATATCAAAACTATTAAAATTAATGCATCTTTTTTTTATGAGCTGATTAAAATTAAATAAACATGTCTTCAACAGAAATTATAATTCTCTATTTATGTGTGTATAAATTAATAATTATTTATGATGAGATGTGAATATTACTATACATTGCTAAACATTCATTCAAAGATTTTTTTAAATAATGTTACCGTAAATAGTGCATTAAGTTTACATTTGAATATTACAAGTGATTCTCCAGATAGGCATTATTATGTTTTACTCAAACAAATAATTTTGAAAATGCTTTTTTCAGCCATCAAATATTGATACCAAAAAAACTATTCAATAAATTTCATGACAAATAGTAAAAAAAAAAAAGAAAACTAAAGAAATACATACTGAAACTAAAGATGTTAAAATGAAAAACATTCACATAAAATGAAATTTGGAAGAAAAAACAAACTAATCCATTGCCACAATATGAACAAAAAAAGTTAAGTTCATTCTTCTACAAGGATTGATACCAGAAAGAAATTAATATTAATGTGGGAGAGAAGGCACATTTTATTTGTTGAGTGACTTAAAAAAATAACTAAAAAGAAGGGATAATGGTTTGCATGTATCATATATTTAATTGGCATTGTGCTGTAAATGTTTTCAGCAGACCATAACTAAGCACTGGATCCAATTTGATTTACCTCCTTCTGAAATAAGCTCATCCATCAATGCTATAGGGTTAATGTCCGCCGTCGCCTCCTGGGGGCCCCCTCCTTTCAACATGTCTGCATAACTCTTGTCTCTTTTCCACAGCTCACTAGGGGGAGCCACCAGCGGGGTGCGGGGCTTACCTGTGGGAGCCATGGCTTCTGAAGAATTAGAGGATTGGGGTCTTCTAACAGAGGCTGCATATGATGAGGACTCATCATGATGGCCTGTTTGGGTTAAGGGTCGGTCACTAGAGCCTTCCTCCAGCAACGAAGCATGTTCTGGTGGCTGTCCTTCAAGCCTTCAGAAGAAAACAAAAAAGAGAATTCAGACAAATCAGGTACATATACATAATTATTAACTATCCAATCATGTTATGTTTTGAAGAGCAAACAAAATGTAACTATAAATTTGTTTTAAATGCAAATAAGTACATTGTGATGAAATAGTTGATACTTGTTTATATATGTTTAACGAATGTGTTCAGAACATTTATTTTGTGTGTTATTGTCTAGGTATCTTTCCTCAGTTCATGTGTTCTAGTTTAATAAAACCTTTTAGTTTAATTAAGCCTTGTTTTAGGTTTCTCTACAGTGTTAACTTTAATTCTTATTACATACAAAACTCTTGTAGAAAAAATATTTATTATTTTGCTACATCTTTCTCTCTCTAATGTTGGAACTAGCTCAAGACTTTTACATGGTACTGTTTAATAAGAACTAAATACTGCACAATTAATAGCAAAAAACACTGAATACCTTCACTGTAGAGAGCCATACTTCTGTACAGAACTGAAGTGTGTTTGGCTCTACTGGACTCTCTTAAAATAGGACTTCAAAAAGTTCTGGGAATTGATAAAAATACCACGGGCCTGTTGCTAGTCTTTTGGAGATAATCATGTTTATATTGTGGGTGATCTGCAGAAAGAGAGATCATGCCTGATACACTCCTGAAGAGTTATCACTCCTCATTCCTGACCACTGGCATTATGTTGGTCTTGTCACATTGGCTGTCCCCCAACCTATGATGCCGGTTAACAATATGTTAACACATGTAACTATATAAAACAATAAACTTACATATGTGTTCTTAACAGAGTACATTCCCCTCCTTCATTAGGGTCAATATTGTAGATGTAAAGATGGCCTTCATGTGTGGCAACTAACAGACGAGGGATCTTTTGAAGCCTAGAAGAAAGAGAATGAGCAGATGACATTTGTCCTGAACATTCTTTATCCTTAGGTCTTGAGCTCCATCATATTGATATGACATTGATATAATATGAGACTGACATATTAGACACAATTAACAAGCATTTCTCATCTAAAAAAAAATTACATATTATTCTAAAACCATGACCTTATATCAAGCTATTTTATATTTTCTTTTTTTTTTTTGGAAGGGGAGGGAGGTGCATTTTACACATTCTAATATAAAGAGAAGTCTTCACACAAAATGAACATTTTTTAGTTCACTAAACATTTTTGATCAAGTGTAATTACAAAGTTTAGAAAAGCAAAAGCTTTACAAAATATTACTTTGAGCTGAAATAAATTCTGACCATATTAAATTAATTCAATAAGTTAAACTGACAGGAAAAAAATCAGTTGTACCAAATTAGAATTTTTATAATCAAATTTAATGTTAGGATAATTTATAATATTTCAAAAGCTGTTTACAAAAAAAAAATAAGATAATAAAAAAAATATTAATACAAGGAAATACAAATTGACAACTAATAGTTATTAAATAAAAATTTCAATTGTATTCAAATAAGTATGAATTTTTTGTAGTTCAAGAAAAAATCAATGATTCCTATGAAATTGTGTGAAGAGGCCATATGGGCAAATGTAATCACCAGATGTTGTAGCATTTTCATCCTTCTTTCTACTTTTGGTGTGTACACCATTTGCATTCCAAGACCCTTCTTTTATATTTACTCTCATCAGGATTTATCTAGTGCCTCATTCTCCAAAGGTGTCAATTTTGAAGAGCTTTATGGCATTTATTGGTGTACCTTAAATTTCAACTGCAGCTCTGACTTACTGACTGACTTAATCCTGTATACTCCCAGGGGAGCATAGGGCCGCAACCACACCTCTCCACCGAACTGGGTTCTGAGCAGCTTTCTTCATCTGCTCCCATGTCATTCCAGTACCCTCAGCTTCACTGATGACTGACCTCTTCCAGGTTTGCTTGGGTCTGCCCACTTTCCTCTTTCCTTGTGGATTCCAGTCAAGAGCCTGCTTTGCAAACATTGGTAGCTGGTTTTCGCAGGGTGTGTCCTATCCAGCTCCATTTTCGTTTGGTAATGTCTTGTGCTATGGGCTTTTGTCTTGTTTTTTTCCACAAATCGGTAGTGGTTATCTTTTCTGGCCACCTAATTCCTAATATCCGGCGTAGGCATCTGTTAACAAAAGTTTGGAGCTTTTCCATATTTCTTTTAGTGACTCTCCAAGTTTCTGAACCGTAAAGGAGAACAGACTTAACGTTAGTATTATAGATTCTTATCTTGTTATGTAGAGATACTGCCTTGGAGCGCCAGATTGTTTGAAGAGTTGAGAAGGCAAACCCAGCTTTATTTATTTGAATTAGTACATCATCATCAGCTCCACCGTCCTTGCTAACTCTGCTTCCGAGATAGGTTAAGTGGTCTGTATCGAGGATGTTTTCTCCCTGTAGCATGATTGGGTTCTCTTGTCTATTGTTGATCCTCATAACTTCTGTCTTCTTTTTATTGATGAGAAGTCCAGTCTTTTTTGCTATTTCTGAGAGTCTGGTGAGCTTGGTTTGAGCATTTTGTTAAGTATGGGAGAGGAGGCAGATGTCATCAGCGAAATCCAGGTCTTCTAGATGCTGTGTTAGTGTCCACTGTATGCCGCTTTTATTATTTAAGACTGTCTGCCTCATGACCCAATCAATCACCAGTAAAAATATCAAGGGCGAAAGCATACATCCCTGCCTTACTCCTGTTTTTACTTGAAAAGGGTTGGTCAGCTTACCATTGTGTATTACTTGACAAGATGAGTCACCATATAGCTGTTTAATGATATTGGTGAATTTTGTTGGGATTCTGTAGTGATTCATCAGTCTCCAGATTATGTCCCTGTCAATACTGTCAAAGGCTTTCTCAAAATCAACAAAGGTCATGTACAGAGGAGATTGCCACTCGATAGATTGTTCTATGATAATACGTAGTGTAGCAATGTGGTCAGTGCATGATTTCTCCTTACGGAATCCAGCCTGTTCTGGTCTTAGTCTTTTGTCTAGAGCATCTTTCAGGCGTTCTAATATTATCCTAGTTAAGACCTTGCTAAGGGTTGACAGTAACATGATTCCTCGCCAGTTATTGCATTGGGTAAGGTCACCTTTTTTGGGTAGTTTAATTAGATAACCCAGTTTCCAGATTTTTGGGACCTGTTCTAGTTCCCAAATCTTGCACAGCAGTGGGTGCAGCATTTCAGCTGATATTTTGGGGTCTGCTTTTAGTGCCTCTACCGGTATACCATCTGGGCCTGGCGCCTTTCCACTTTTTGCATTCTTGATGGCCTTGATGATTTCCCCTTTAGTAGGAGGACCTGTGTTAACATCCATTTCTTCTGTTGCTGGGGGTATGTCCGGAATCGATTCAGGAGGATGTTGGTTCAAAATTTCTTGAAAGTGTTCTGCCCATCTTTCCTTCTGTCCAACATCACTGGTGATGATCTTTCCTTGTTTGTCTTTCACTGGCTTATTGGTATTGGTATTTCTTCCTGCTAAGGTTCTTGTTATGTCATACAACCTTTTCATGTCTCTTTGCTCTGCTGCCTTTTCTGCATCGACTGTCATTTCATGAAGGAAGCGTTTTTTGTCCTCTCTTGCATTCTTTCTTACAGACTTGTTTACTGCAAAATACTGGGCTCTAAGGTTAGCTTTTTGCTCTTCATTCTGGCATTGGTTTATCTTTTCTTTTAGCTCTTTCCATTCTTGGATTTTGCCCCATGTTTCCGCAGACAACCATTCCTTGTGTTGTTTCGTTTTCCTGCCTAGGACATCTGTACATGTGCTTTTCCATATCTCTTGGAGAGTGAGGCAGTGCTGCTCAAGGGTTTCATCTGTCACTAGTCCAGCAAGTACTTCAAATTTGTTTTTAACCTCACAGTTAAAGAGTACCTTGTTTTCCTCGCTCTTCAAGTACTGGGTGTTGAATTTGTAGTGTGGTCTGTCTGAAAAATCCGCCTGGGTACACCTTATAGGGGTATCTTGCCGGTCCCAAGCCCGGGTAAAGGAGGAGGGGTGATCGTAAGGCTAGCAACCTCACATCACTAAACTATTGCTACAGAAACCGGAAACACACCAAACCAACTAGAACTTGGCCAGGAAGGTTCCTCTATGGAAGAGTTTATGACTAGTGAAAGCCGTCTGGAAGCTAGCACACCGACAAACCTTCTGACGACCAAGACCCCAACCAGGATAGGGACCTGGAACATCAGAACCCTATATGATAGTGGCAGAATAAACGAAGTGGCAAACGAAATGAGAAAATACAAAATCAAGGTTCTAGGCCTCAGTGAAACACGATGGAATGGAAGCGGTCTAAACAATCTGACAACTGGAGAAAGCATTATATATTCTGAACATGAAGATCTAGATCACGATCACACACAGGGAGTAGCACTTCTACTATCAAGAGAGGCATCAAAGGCTTTGTTGGGATGGGAGCCAGTTTCCTCAAGACTAATGTCAGCCAGGTTTAATGCAAAAGGAAGGAAAATAACCATTATCCAGTGCTTTGCACCCACAAATGCAGCACCAGAAGAAGAGAAAGAAGAATTTTATAACGCTCTTCAATCTATACTAGAAAAAGCACCTAAAAATGATATCAAGCTTATTATGGGTGACCTGAACGCAAAAGTAGGTACCAACAATGCTGGAAAGGAACTCTACATGGGTAAACATGGTACAGGCACATGCAATGAAAATGAGGACTTATTTGCTGATTTCTGCGCATTCAATGATCTCATCATAGGAGGAACCATCTTTCCACACAAAAATATACACAAGACAACATGGATTTCCCCAGATGGTGAAACGGAAAACCAAATTGACCATTTTGCAATCTCTCGAAAATGGAGGAGAAGTCTACTCGATGTTAGGGTGAGATGAGGAGCAGATGTAGCTTCTGACCATCATCTACTAATAGCGACAGCAAGGATAAAACTGCAGCTCTACTGTCTTTTATTAGATGACAATATAGAATGTCTTGAGCAAGTCGACCTGTGCCCTGTGGCTATGGCGTCTACTGCTGATAACAGCTTAGATGTCTTATTTGCAGCACTTCCCCAATGGTTATTTTATCTTGCCACCTTATTTTAAAAATATGCTTTAAGCATATTCAGCTTTTTTTTCCTGCCAAGAGTAGGTTGATCATGATTCACTACCATATAGCAAAGTGCTCATCACACAGACTAGGGCTTTGGTATTGTCCCACACTCTATTCTGCAGCTGTAACATTATGACTTGTTATAGTCAAACAGATTTTTAAACCAGTGTTTAAATTGTCCTCATGTAGGAAGCTGACAAGTTTTAAAAGAGTCTGTAGCTATATCTATAGAGACTTTCTATAACTCATGTGGTATTTCATCTTTTAATTATAAATTATTGTTGTTATTGTTTTGTTTGTTTTTAGTTTCTTTAGTTTCAGCCGTTAACCAGTAATTAAATTAAGTACAATGGCTTATTTTTGTTTTGCAGATGAATTGTCAATAAATGTTTTAAATTTTTTAAAATTGTAGCAATAAAGTAAAACAAAAAAAAACTTAGCTTTGGTGATTAAAACAAAAAGAGAGAGAGGGCAGCCATCTTAATATGTTGTTTTTTTTTCTGAAGAGCTGGGGCATTTTAGTCTTTTTGTTATAAGTTCCATAATACATTTTTGCTTAAATCAGATTAAGTCTACTAAATATTATAAATAAATATTATTTAAAAAAAAACAATTAGAAAAAGACTATTAAAAACTATGACATATTAGATGGAGTGCCTAAAAGCTTCAGAAATTAAGCACAAATATTTTGAGCAAACTATATCACGCAATATTTTTTTTTTGAAAAGTAAGAAGTTCTGGCAATGCTATTGTTTCAAACACAAATGTGAAAACTTAAGATGTTCAAATAATTATGAAATCTAAGAAGTGAAAGTAAAACTATAAACAAACTGAAACTTACAACTCTACACTCTTGTCAGATGGATAGATAGGCGACTGATGTAAGCTGAAAGTTTACATTGCCAAGATTCTATTTGCAACAATAAAAAAAACTAGCCAATACATTAAAAAATAGATAACCTCATAAGTTCACTCATGATAAAGTTCTCAAACATATATCAACATTATTGATATCATAAGCCTAATTTTGATAGTTTAACAGCCATCTGTAAGAATGCATTGTAGCTATAACAAATAATGGTACTTTCTTAACACATTTTAAATTAAACATATTTCGAAGCAGATAGTAAATTGATAAAGAGACCTATTTCATTCATGCACATGATGCAAGCACTTATAAAAGTACATGCTACTTAATATTATTTACAGACTTACGGGGCAATAGTGCAAACACTCTTCAATCCAGCATGGGGCAAGCGAGCTGTAGCAAAGGACCGCCCTTGGTTCATAACATCTGAAATACCTGCAGGCAAATAGCTGGCAGATGTTCTGAATGTGCTGTTAAGAATACCCATCCAAGATGTATCTTCCTGAGGCCTAAATAGACAAAGTGATGGTCAAGACTGGGTAGTTCTTATTTTAAAAAAAACAACATGAAATGTGTAACAATTTTTAATTGGTAATCAGAAGGAATTGTCTAAAGCCAGCTTTTTATATAAAACAATTTACAATAAGGCGCATAAGCAAAGAAAGCATAAACAAAGAAAGCATAAGATCAAATGATTCATTCAAATGAGGGACAAAAATGTTGCTTTTACTTGTACATTAACAAAAATTATTTAGATTTATGAAAGAAAGAGCCTATAAAAGAAAATTATATTATCCCTGAAATATCGTAATGTTACTATCTTAAGTTATACAGTGGTTTTACTTTTCCTTCTGCTCCTCAAGTTTGAAGATATGGACAGTTTCTGTATTGCTGCAAGTACACAAGAACACAGAGTCCACACTAAAGGCCAGACACTGAATATCTGCACACCTGAGAGCAAACAAAAAATATACTTTTCATTCATTGTAAAGAATTACAGGATAAAAAAATCTGTATACATTTAAAAAAAAAAGAAATACATCACTAACACTAAAACTAATCCATACCTTTTTAGGCCTCTTCTGAATTCAAATAGTTTGGCACCATCAGGAAGACTAAATATCCTTATGACAGTACCCTGTCATTGAACAGAAAATTCCAAATTTCAAAATAATATACGTCTAAGGATTACCAAAATAAATCAATTACAGATAAAAATACACATTTAAACATTTAAAGATTAATATACACAAATTATTTAGGCGTATATATTTTTAAAAAATATAAAATCACATTTTATTGTGTTTGCAATATGCAAATTAAGAAAAGAAAAGATTTCCCAAAACTTTAACAAATATTTAAACAAATTTCAATGTAACTGTAGAAGATAAGAAAGAAGTACAATCCATTTTAATTAATTAAATAACATTGGGACAAGATCCTAAAAGCTAACTGAATAAATTACACTGTCGTATACGATATATCATAAAGTATTAAAATGACATTACAGAATGTTATGCAGAACTTTTCCTATTTATGATCTAACTCATTCAATTTAGAAAAAAAAATTCTTTAAAACATTCTATACGATACCTAGCATGCAGAAATACAAGATACTGTAAATAGATTTTTTTTTAAATAAACAATTCTAGTCAATGTTTGAACAAACTATCACTAATATATTTTAAACCAATTTTTTTTTTGGGTGGCAGCCTTTATTTTCATCTTGCATAACATAGCACTGCAAAGTTTCAATGCATTTCAACACCTCCATGGATAATTCTTTCCACCATGTCATTAATGGAATTATAACCACTGTAAACAACTGAAATGTTAGACCTCATTTTTTTTTAAGTTCTGATTGTCTCACTGATTATTCTCACAAGCTAATGGCCACAAATGCAAAAGATTGCAAAATGTTTAAATTGGTTTTGAGAGGGTAATAAACTAACTTTGCACAATGATCTAACTAAGAAGATTCAACTTTCCAAATAAAAACACAAATATTTTTGTTTTCATTTAACAAACCTTTTCTGAAGCTGTAGCAAGTCGTGTACCCTGAGGGTTAAAGGCCACAGCTGCTAACGGATTATCATGTGCTGAAATATTAATGACAGCCCTCTGAAAAAATGAGATATATTAATGTCAATTAATAAAGTAAAATGGAATAAGATTCAAACAATTATAATTTTCACATATTCTCTTTCCATAAATCTATGATTAAAAAAACTGGGAAGGACTATCTATTAATTATTTATAGAAGAACTAAAGAATGTTCTAATATATTTAAACAGCAGTTACCAAAGCAATAGTATCAAAAATCTGCACTTCACCAGTTTGAACACTACCGGGATAAGCCAGGTAAGCATGCTCATTGTGAGGAGACAGAGCACATATTCCTTTTGGATTGGGTGGTGTGTCTCGTATTGTGTGAAGGACCTTCATATCACGTATATTGTGAATGTAGAGACTCTCCTCCAAGCATACAACTAATCTCTGAAAATGAGAAGAAGCTAAACTGTTTCAAACAAATGAAATAAACAAACAAAATAAGTTCCTTTTATACCTGATGATTATAAAGAAGTCAAACAATATCTTGTAATATTCTAGAATTTCTGGTGCCACAGTCAAGAAATAAGATGGCTAACTAGTCTAAATACTTATCTTTAGCTGTAGAACTCAAAATTGTGGAGTAAGTAAGCATATTTTTGTCACAACTTTTGTGTCAAACAATCTCTTTTAGGGTACCTCATATTTGCTTAGGAAGTTTGTATGGTACTGGTCATAAGAAAACCATTGATAGTCTTGCTATAGAAGTAAGGACAATCCTAAAGTCTTTTCAAACTCTATGGACACTGCACTTTTTAAAAGTGAGGTGAGAGAAAGCTCACCAAATTTAAACAACTACTTTAAATTGTAAGCATACAATAGCACTTTTGTGATTATCTAACAATGAAACAAAAAATAAAGATAACAAAATATTACCTCTAATCTAAAATGCGTTTGCATACTTACCATTCTGTTGAGCTTGACAGCCAAAATGGCATTGGAATATGAATAATTGCATATTTCTGATCCCTTTTTAAAATGACAGACATCTAACTTTCGTGGATGATCACTGCTGACTAAGGCAACCAAACTACTAGCAAACAGTCGCTCAACAAGGTGGATATTAGGACGTTCTATACAACAACAAAAATAATTAGTTAATGCAATAACTTTAATTAAAAAGCTTTTTTTTAAATTAAATTAAAAGCAAAATTGCAAATCCTGTCAAGGTCAAAAAGTTCCCACATATATTATAATCTTCTAAGGATATTTTTTTAAAATTCTTGTCAGTAACACATACAGAAAGAAGGAACAAGGTAAGCTAGTTTCAATAAATTGGTATGAAAAAAAAAACTGGCATGTGACCAAAGAATACAGCTAAGATAAGATATTTTGTCATTATATATATTTTTTAAAAAATCAATTTGCTTGACAATATTGATCATCTTACCATTATTTTCATGTGTAAATTCAAGATTCTCAACTGAATTGAGAGGATATAACTTGAAACCAGTCTTAGATCCAGTTTGTAGAGACCTAGAGGGAGAAAGATACAAATAATTTAGGATCAAATTGAAACTAGGACCTGTATAGAAATTTGCATCTATGCCATTTCTGTGGCATTTTATGTCTCAAAAGATGGTCTTTTCCCTTTGCAACTTCTCATGAGACTAAAAAGGTCAATCCTTGATACATTACTGCAGTCACAGGCTGGGCATATGTAGCTTTTTCACGCTCTTTCTACTTCTAGTGTGTACGTTATTAGCAATCTAGGAACTTTCCTTTAGGCTTCCTCTATATCTGGATTTATCTAGTGCCTTATTTCCCCAACTGTTGGTGTCTATTGTGAAGAGCTTCATGTCACATTTACATACATCAGTATACCATAAAAGTGTGTGATCTGTGGCTCTCCAGCCTTCTAGCGTATCACCATACAGAATGTCTTGAGGCAGTTGACCTTATAGCATTCTGTAAACATGTCCAAGTGCAGTTGTGTGTGTTTCCAAGGTGTTGAGGAGGAAAGGGAGCATAATAATAATAAGTTTATTTATAAACCACTGTTAACAAACAAAATGTAGGCTCAAGGCGCTGTGATAACATTACAAACATAAACATGAGAGCTAAAATGAAAAACTAATCTAAAAAGGTTTCAAACAGGTAGGTCTTAATGCTTTTGAAAGTAGTGTAGCATACTGTCTGTCTGAGATCAATGGGGAGTGAGTTCCAAATCTTTGGTGAAAAAGCTTTTGAGGGAGAAACGTGGCACACTAGAAGCATTTAGTCTATTGACCGCAGGGCTTTCTGAGGGACATATGGAGTGATTAGTTGGTTAAGGTACTAGGGACTTTCTTTTACAATGATGACAAAGTGTAGCCACCTATTGGTCAATTCTCACTTTAACAGGAAGCCAATGGAGCGTGCGCAAGAAAGTAGTAGCAGAATCTCGTCTTGTTATTCTTAGGACTATTGTGTGGTGTTGTTCTGAATTCGTTGCAGCTTGGCTATTTTGTCATTGGGTATACCTGCTAGCATAGCATTGCAGTAGTCAAGGGGAGAGAGTATGAATGCCAAAGCTAGCTTGTTTTTGTTGACTCCGTTGTTAAATATGGTCAGATCTGGCCTAATCTGCGCAGCTGCAGATAAAGACCCTTGCAGAGTTGACTCATGTGTGGGTCGAAAGCATTAATTGTTAGTCTAGTAGAATGATGTGATACAATAAGCTGCTCTGACATAATCTATGTTAGAATTGGGAGAAGATCAGCGATTTGAAAGAGTAAAGACAAGTTTGTTTGTTTTTGTAGTTAGATGTTATTTAAATACCAGTTTATTTTATTACTATATTGATCTATATCTGGGGGGGCAAGGTGGTCAAATGGTTAAGCAGTTGGCTTCTGAACCTAGTATCCAGAGTTCAAATCTCAATAAAAACTGGGATTTTGAATTTTGGGATTTTTGGGGCACTTTGAATCTACCCAACTCTGATGATGGGGACAATAAAGATAGTTAGTCGTTGTGCTGGCCACACGATACCCTGCTCATTAACAGTTGGCAAAGAAAAGATGACTTCAACATTAACTGCCCTATAGATCTATATCACAAGGTCTGAACTGGGAACCTTACTTTTTTTTTAGTTGTACAGTATTATTATGATACAAAGTATTAGATCTAGAATATAATTTAGTGTAAATTAAAAAGAAGATCTAGTTAAAATAGCTACTAAACTTTGATTATCTGAAATACCTGCACCTAGATCTAATGTTTATTATCTAAGAACCAAGCCTAGAATCTAGGTAAAAAAAAAGTTCTAGACAAGTCGAATTGAGTAGATATCTACATCATCGAGATTATATTTATATAAATGATTAGATACAATCTATGATTTATATAATTTATATTTAGATTATTTTGATCTAGATTCAATTTCAATTGACAATACTTGACATCTACTACATCTAGTTAGTACTAGTCTAACTTAGTCTAAGTAGTACTAGCCTGGATATAACTCTCTATACTAGTTAGATCTATATAGTGACTATAATATATCTATATATAGACTCTAGTCTATATTTTATAACAAAGTAAGTTTATAATTTAGTAGAGACTCTAGTGTAGCTAAGATGACTTATTAAATGCTAAGTAGATCACTAGAATTAGAATAGATGTATTTTTGTATATAATATAACTAAAATCTATCTAGAATCTAGACTACTGATCTAGATATATCATAATTAAGGATAATTCATATTCAATCATACTAACATGTGGGAAGCGTGGTCGAGAGGCTAAGTGCGGCTTGAGCTTGGCTACCTAGAAGGGGGCTCGAGGTTCGACACCCTACTCGGGCAGAGTTGTGTTTACTGAGCGCCCAAAGGCAGCACGGGAAACCAACTCCTAGATACCCCCTCTCCCCCACTGGTCCACAAATGAGATTGGACCAAAGCGCTCTGAGTATGCTATAAGCTATATAAAAGCTATAATAATAATACTAACATACTAGATCTAAGACTCACTCACTTGAAGAGTGAAGATAGATCCAGTAATTAGTGATGGCAGTATCATGAGTATGAGTATTATTAAAAACTAATATCCAGCCAGGGTCTCACACTTAGACCTTAGATCTAGTCTTAGACTAAGTCTTAGTCTAAGACAGTACACTCTAGTCTAAATTCTAAATTTAATAAATGTTAATAATCTGTGAATGTATTGGATATAATAAATAGATTCCTAGGTTGAATGATAAAGGGGAGGCAAAGGGGAGGGGTATTTCACCACTAGCTCTAATCACAACACTAATCTAAATCTTCATTGGTCATTCTTTTTTTAGTCCTTCGTTTGACTCAGCCTCAACAATGACAACAACAATTATTTAACAACTAGTCGAGATTATAAAGAAAAATAATATAAAAATCAACATACGACGAATCTTGATTGAAATTCACGAAGAGCAATTTAGAATTGTGCTCCACTGGTTGACTAAGGAAGCTCATTTGGATTTATGAGCCTAACAATACAACAAAAAAATAAATTTCCTTATCTGTTCATAGCTGTCAGACGTAATGACAACAAGCTTCCATGAAAGTAACACGATTGGTTAAATTTTGTCATAAACCTGGTCTGGACTAATAAACGTTAAGGACATTATA
>JADKLZ010055951.1:2721-27005 GCA_021533235.1 Biomphalaria straminea | reverse complement strand
TCACAAATATTGTCACAATAAATAATAACAAAGGAGATCGGAGTAACTGCAACAATTCTAGGAGTATCTCTCTCCTCAGCATATATATATTGGCAAAATCTTGGCTAGTGGCAATATCCAGGCTGCAAGTGATGACTTCTAGAGACTACCAAGATAGAGTCTCAATGTGGATTCAGTAGAGGCAGATCCACTCCTGATCTTTAAGACTACTGCAGGAGAGAGACAGTCCCCTTTACATTGTTTTGTTGGTTTGACTAAAACCTTTGACATGGTCAGTTAAAACTTATGAAGTTCATTGAGTGCTTTCATGAGGAAACAAAATGTAGAATGGAATTCAATGGAGCCCAATCAGCACATTTTGAGGTTAGCAGTGGTGTCAAGCAGGGATGTGTACTCGCACCTACTCTGTTTGACAGATTCTTCTCTGCATTATGTTTATACAGATTCGAGACATCAACGAAGATTAGGTCCTATTTCTCCACACAAGATCGTCTGATATGAACTCTTTAGGCCTAATGTATCAACGTTGAGGTCAAAAACCAAAGTTAGGAAGGTATACTTATCAGGAAACACCCTGATGATGCATCTATTGTGGCTGGCTCTGTTACTCAGCTTCAGACCCTGTTTGACAAACTATCTGCTGCTTGACAGAAGTTTGGCTTAAATATTGGCCAAAGCAAGACTAAAATACTAGTTCAGAACACAAATACTACACCTCACGTAACCATTAATGGCCAACCACCTGAAATTGTTGACCATTTTTCTATATTGACTCTATCATATCCAACGATGTTCTACTGGATAAAGACATTAACAAGAGAATAGTCAATAAGGCAATGGGCACCAATTAAGTCACGGTTGTAGAAAAGAGTGTGGGACAATAACTTACCGACCAACAATGCAAAAACTTTAGTCTACCGACCTGGATTGAGCACTTAATATTTGCTATACGGAAGTGAAATGTGGTCAACCTACTCATGGCAGGAATAAAGAAAAGTTAATTTTTCTAACTCTGATACATAAGGCGGATATTTAAAATAAGCTGACAAAACAACGAGGAAGTTCTACGAAGAGGAGATTGCCAGGACATCCGATTCCGCTGTGTCATTACCAGCAGACGCCTTGGCATTCAAAGAATGCCACAATGTCGACTTCTACAAGATATTCTGTATGGTAATCTGCCAGAAGACAGCTAAGAGAGCCGCTGGTCGTCCACTTTTAAGGTATGCAAACGCGACATAAAGCTCTTCAACATCGACACTAACAGCTGGGGAAAAGTGGGTGAAAAATGTGTTAGATCCACATGGAGAGCGAGCATAAAGGAAGGTTCCGGTTTCCAGATGTTTTACACAACAATAGTAAAAAGAGGAGTGAAAGTGCAGTGGTGTCTGATGGTTACAGATGCCCAACGTGTGACCTCAACTGTGTGTGTATCAATTATAATAAGATTAGCCTCTTCAGTCAAAAAAGGGGAAGATCACACCTCAAGACGTAAAGTGCCACAGAGGTAGAATAATGTCCCCCTTTTTTGGAGTACAATTCTAAGCTGCTCTTTGTTTATTAAATTCGAGATTCGTTGTGGTACCTTATAGGCTTGTCTTCGAGTCCGAAGATTGGTGAGTAATGCAGTATTTTCCGTGGCTACGCAACCCCAGCTGTGACCTACATATTTTGCCACACCAAGGGCAAGCATAACCATTGTCCGCAGGTGGTCGATTTAGATTTTCTTTGCGCCGTTCGCGTCTGTCCTCGGCAGAGGATTTTCTTTTGGTCTCAAATTGTATCCCACGTCCTTTGTGAGTGACCTCCAGCTGTCTCATTCTGAGGCCGCATGCAATCAGGTGCTCTCTTCTATGTCAGCTATGGCAAGTTGAAGCGTTTCCGCGGGGCGCCTGTTACGTCGACCACCTTTTAACTCACCAAAAAGGACTGCCTTTGGCATACCTTACGTTGGTCTCCCATACGGGATACGTGCCATGCCCAGAGTAACTGTTGTCCTCTATACTGTCCATACCGGCGTTCGCAAGGACATCACTGTTTATTGTGCGGTCTTGCCACCGTATGTCCATGATGGAGCGCAATACAAGATATCCCTGTTCACATTTTACCTGGATAAATGTTAGGCATTCTGTAAAGGCCTTGGCAAAGTAGGAACTAGCGAGGTTATTTTCTATTTTACCTGGAAATGTTAGGCATTCTATAGACTGCTGAGCTTCCTGCTTTGCTGGCAACCTATTGAATTTTTCTCATGAGGACACTTTTATGTTCATTTAAAAGCCATTTAGCATTACATATTTAATATTACAGTTTACTCAGTACCTATATAGAAAAAAGACCTGAAAATGGCCACAAGTTTTTTGTTAATTAAGCTAAGGGGGATTAGCTTTGTCAAAGAATCTAATAAGATGGTTTTATTTGCTCATTATCTTCTTTCCTTTTTGAAAAATTATTTCAATGTTTAAAGCATTTTGAGCTTTTATTTAGCATGTCTACTTATACCAGCAATGTATTAAAGATATAATTGCTTAAGGGTTTACAAAATTTAGCACAGTTGACATAGCTATAGGCTGATGTTATGTTTTTTTGATTTTTTGGAAAATTCCCCCAAAACTCACTTCCCAAACAAAACTGAGAAAATGCATAAAAGAAATTGTGATAGTAATTTAAATTTGATTGTACATATCTTTATGATGAAACTACCTCAGGAACACTATAGGCTTATATTTAGCCTGATAGCAAAACTCAAATGTGCAAGAGTAAATTATTTTCCTAACAACACTTGTCATAAAGGTTAAACAAGATAGGCCTATAGTTAGCACACCAACTCAAAAGCAACCTCTGTAGATCTGTTGAACACTGCAGTACAATGCAGGTTATGATAGTTTGAAGCTTGATTATATCAAATCAGATATCAATTGCCAATTTCTTGTGAAAATATGTTGGTGGCGCAAATCAGACTTTGAATATTGTTTATCTTTTAGTTGTAAAGCTGTAAATGCGACAGACTACACAAAGCTAAAAGTAGTTTTCTCCTTAACAAGGCCATTAATAAAACCCACCTAATCAAATAACACAAGTCTATCCCTAATTGTGTGCTAACTTTAAATTTGTTTCAATCCTTAGAAGTGCAGACCAACCTAACTTTTTTCTAGGAATTACAAATTCTAGAATGTTTTATTGTCAAACCCTGTGACTTGACAAGTCTTGATGACATTTTCACTTCAACTCCATAATATGGAATGTAGGTTTACTTAGGCAAAGTGCCCTATCATTCGCAATTGAATGTTTATCAGGTGAAAACATTACATTACGAACATCTTGCAAGAAATGTACACAGTAGTGGTAATTGCTTATTGCATTGGTTATTAGAATCAGAACTCGATCACTCATTTTATTATATAAAATAATAATAATTTATTATCTATCATTTTATCATCTATATCAGCACCTCATTTTATTATTGCCAACAGAGGAAGCTGAGAGGGAATTGCAGCCCTTATAAAATAAGGCTATATACAAGTTATACTATAAAATAAGGCTATACAAGCTATACTATATATGCCAAAAAAAATTTTCTGGTCTGTTTTTTTCTTTGCTAATGCATAAGGCTTCTGACCAGAAAAAAAAAATAATTTGGGTCTGTGAATGGCCAAAGCACCCCCCCCCCCCAAAGGAAATATAATATATATATATATATTTTTAGATATTTTAATAAAAAGTGTTAGTATTCATTTGTTTAAATGTATATTGGTTACACTTAAAAAAACAACAACATAATTTTAAAAATGTGTTTTATTACATGACATGTCATATGAAGAACTATAATTATGTATAACCAAGACATGATAGAAGAAGTACTAGGATCTTAATTAGCTTTGCTTTTTCTAGTATAAACAATTTAAAACATTACATTTTAAATTATACTGATATGTCTGTCACTGTGTGTGTGTGTGCAGCCAGTAACTATTACTGACAAAACCATCAATATGAAGGACAAGAAACTTACTAACTTACTTTTTAGAATATATACATTCAATGCTGATTTTGACAAAATAAAATTATTTAGTCCAATCATAATTCACTAGCAGCTTGGTGGAGATTTAAAATTAGAAGATTATTAATTTTGTATAACGATAATCAATGATAAAAAAAAAGCAACCACACAAGTCAAAAATAGTTCAAGACTAAAACTAGAACCAAAGAGTTGGTGGAGAGCATTCATTGATGTCCATATTGCAAGACTTTAGGATCATTTTGTTTCACGTTTGAGCATTTCATTCATCATTCCATTGTACAGTTTAGGCATGTACCTTGCAATTAAAACTCAGATTTCAAGCCATTGTTTCGTGCGATATCAAAACAAGCCAATGACTATTTCCACTTGCTATTGTATTGGAAAGGGACTAAATGTGTAGGAATGTGTGTCTGGCAGATGTTGCTGTGAAGTCTTTGAAATTCTTGATATGTTTACAGTAAAATCTTCATTAGATTTTATAACTTGATAATGAATGCAGTAACATACCAATGACATTGGTGTCAAATGAGCAGTGATAAATTAAATACAGTTGCTTTCATTTGTCAGAAATGAACTTTTCTATTGTCAAAGCTAAAATTTAAAAAAAAAAGGAAATAATGAGTATCCTGAACATGCTTTGTTTCTCAGCTCAAAGTCTCTGAGACAACATCACATGTTAATTCCTATAAAAACAACAACTATGCCACTTGTATGTACACAACAGATCAGACACACAAACTAAAGGTATCAACTACTAATATGTACATATATTCAAATGCTACAAAAACATTAGTTAATGTGTTCAGCTACCGCCAATGGATGAAGTAATACATTACTACATCATACAGAGGTATTGTCTAGTGCCAGTATTAAGTACAAATTCAATTCACAAAGTCAAACAAGGGACGGGTTCAGAGTCTTTACAGAGGTCAGGATTTTTTAAAAACTTGAGACTGAACCCAAGTCCTGAAGTTCATCCAGCTTTCAAAGGACTAACTGGCAATAAAAGGTTAAAGTAAAGAATACCAGTTGTTGTGTTGGCCACACGACCTCATGGCCTTCATAAGCTTTACATTAGCACTTGGTTCAAAAGATCGACAATACTAATATTTCTTTCATTTGATAAATTTTAAAAAAAAACTTGTAATTTCAACATAATTCACAGCAGCAGTAAATGTTATCCTAGTTTAGCCAGTTTTTTTTTTTTTTTTTTTTAGCTCTTTTGAGTTTTGTAATGTTATCTGTATATCAATTTAATTCAGCAACAGACTATAATAAATGTGAAAAATTGAACAATTTAAAAAGTGTCAATTGTGATAAATTATTTTCATGACAAAAAAAAAAAGATGAAAAGCTAGTGGTCTAGTGGAGAACCATTGCAGATATCACAGTTGAACTACTGTAGTAGCAAAGGAAATGCACCACAAGGGTAATTACAAGGAAGCACTGGATTAAATGACTGAAGGAGATGTGGCCTTTTGATTTACCAGCAGATGATAAAAAGATGGTTCTTATGAGCATGAGAATGAGCAAGATGGAGGGGGGGGGGGAAAGCTAAGTGGTATAATTTAAAAGTAGATCAACAAGGGTTCTGTACATGAATAAGGACTATGGTGAAAATATTTCAGTGCTGATTAAAATTTAAAAACGTAGTTTGAAAAAAAAAACAACAATGAAATAAAGCTTTAATACTTTTGCTCAAAACAGCTCTGGAGTGATTCACATGAGTTATTTTAAATAAATATTGGAGGCTTTAAATTTCTAACTGACCAATCAAGTTTGAAACAATCCAACTTTTTTCTTTAACAAGCCAGCTACGAGTCTAAAATAAATTCTTCCTTTCCCTGGTACACATTTCACTCCGGCTACTCCGTCATAGCCAAGTTTTGAGGTGGATAGAGAGACACTATTTAGTCCTTGTTTAACAAGCATTAGGTTCATCTTATTTATAACAATAAAATGGTGAGCTGAGTTCAAGCTGTCTTATGACTAGTGGAGAACAATATCCTAATAGACGCATTCAGTTGCAGAAACATTCTCCTCAACAGTTGCTGAAGATAAAAGGAGACATATACTCCTAATACAGTGTGTAGCACCAGTGGAGTTACTATCCTGTCCAATGAAATACCACAAGCACACATTCAATTGTAAGAGATTGTCAGAAATTGTCAATAATACCAGACAATCCAAATGTTTATCCAACATGATTTATATAGACTGATAGTTGAGATAGAGACACATTGAATCACACAGCTGAGACTTGCTCCTCTTCACCTGAAACCAAACATTTAAAATTCATTAATCAAATTAGTATAAAAAACCCAGCTTAAATCAATTTATAACAAGTAACCAAATGGAACACTAATTATGGTCTTCTAAAATTTGACTTCTTTGTTATAAATCAACATTAGTGAAAACAAGTGCCTAAGAGAAGTATGAGATCTATGAGAAAAGGAAACATATTTACCATAGTAAAAGTAAAGAACCCCTTTCAGACCTTTTGATCTATAATGCAGATGATGTATGGCTGAGGGTATCATGTACAGCACAATGACCAACCATCTTTACTTTCCCCTACTGTCATAAGAGTTGGGTGAACTCAGGGGCATATTAAAAATTGCTTATAATTAAAAAATCCATGATTTCACAGAGATATAAACTGAAGACCCCAGTGGGGACCAGCCAAGCACTTGACCACTCAGCCACTAGGCCCTCTTGTTACCATACTAATTGAAAAAAAATGATTCACTTTATATTCCTATTTCCCAATAGTGGGTTTATTTGTTAAGACAACAGATTGGACCAGACTGACAGGATTCACTTTCAATGGGTGGCACATCATAGTCACTGAACCATGACCTAACAAAACTGACTGGATTCAACTCACCTTCAATGGGTGGCACATTATAGTCACTGAGCCATGACCTAACAAAACTAACTGGATTCAACTCACCTTCAATGGGTGGGACTTCCTAGTCACTGAACCATGACCTAACAAAACTGACTGGATTCAACTCACCTTCAATGGGTGGCACATCATAGTCACTGTCACTAGTCACTGGACCATGACCGACTCCAACATAAACATTGCTTTGTGAGTAAGACCGCAACTGTTGCTGCTGCTGCCTTCTGGCCATTATGGTGGCTGCCTCATAGTCAGGCAATGGTGGCCGCCGACTTACAGGGGGAGCAGGATTGTTATTTGGAACTGATAAGAAAGTTTTTGTTTTTAATTTCACAAATTGAAATCACACTAGATCTATACAATTATAATAAGAATTCTGAATATCACTAAAAAAAAATAAATAAAATAATAATACAAAAATAACCAAAATGAACAATAATGAAAGTATTTTTTTCATTGTGCTTTCTTTCAAAGCACTGATCATTCATGGAGATGAAAACTAATTTCTTTGTGCAATGTTTAATCTCTAATTAACATAATTGAATATGGATTAATATATGGATATGTTTATAATGTAATATTTTTGATGATATATGAATTTATAAGAAAGCACCAATTAAAGTCAGACAAAAAACACAATAAATAAAAATAATTTATTATCACGCCCTTTGAATATGCTTATCTATTGATCTGAACAGTAATAGGAATATTTCAATAGCTGAAATACAGCCATTACAACATTGGTATCAAACAAAAAGAGAATTAGAGAATTTTGTAATGGAGACAATTGGAATCAATTAGCTAGAATTTTACATTAAAATATTTTTTTTATATGTATATTTTCAATTTCTTTTCTGAATAGAACTTGTGTTTATTGATTTCAAACACTCCTAACCGTTCATGGTTGCATAATATTAAGATATTAAGCTTCAAGGCTTCTTGATCAGTAATATGTGTTCAACTAAATAGTCTTTGTCTTCATATTATCATAATAATTTTTAAAAAGTTAAGTCCCACCTGCTGGGCCTGACATACGTTTGACTGTGTTGTATGAGGGTAGGGGTGGTCTAATGTGCTGGACAGGACCTTCAAAAAGATCAAATCAAAGACTCATCAACTTACGTTTAGGAGAAAGCAAGTGCATGCTCATGCTGTGTAGTACAGAAACACTAGGATTCTAGGATTTAATAAGGTTCCAACTAAACAACAAAATAAAAAAAGCTACAAAAACAAAAAGTATGACAAGGAAAGACACACCCACCAGGGCTATAAGTACCAGCGTACACTGGGCCAGTTGGGGTGGTAAACCTCCTGACTTGTATGGGGGAAACATTAGAACAAATGCTCCCACGGCCAGAATCATTCTCAGATGCCAGCTGACTCTTAAAGCTATGAACACTGCTAGTAGGACTGGATGAGTCTGTTGAGCCTACAGAACCTAGTCATTAGAAGGGGATGAGGACAATCAATGCAACATTTTTCAATAATGAACACACAAAAAAAAATTGCATGTGTTTTTCCTTTTCTCTAATCAAACAAAACAACAAATAGAGAGCAAACAAAAAAAAAACAAAAACAAAAAATCATTCAAGCACAAAAAAGACAACATCACAGATCATTCCATTCATTAGTTTTTTTTTTAAAGCACTCACAAATTCAAGAGTTGGTGGTGGAAAGAAGGTAGAGAGAGTCAAGAAGAATGTATCAACTAATTAGATACATAAGTGTGCTGTGTACAAGAACTTCTAGTCAGTGCAAAGAGAATGCAGTACAGAGTGCTAAAAAATTGTCATTAAGAAATTGTTACAATCAACCAGTCCAAGACTAAAAATACAAATACAATAGTACATGCTTTAATTTGATGTTAAGTCTACAGAGCACACCAGTGAGTTATTCAATGACACAATTGTTTTGTTGTGTTTGATAAGGGAACAAATTTTAAGGCCCTAAAATATATGTATGACTTTTCTAATATCCTTATGATTTGTATATCTATCAGTAGCTTTATTAAATACATGTTTCTTTTTCATTTTTGTTCTTTTAAAAGGCTCTCCAAAATTAATTTTTATTAATGAATTATTATTTTTTTTAGTGAATTAAAAAAATATATCATTTAGGCATAAACTAAGTATCCCAGATCACTAAGGTTTTCATATCTTAAAACAAAGACTCAGACAATTTTATTTTCTCTTTAATTTACATGTAATAAATTTGAGCCACAGATCTATTAATTTTAATTTAAAGGCTTCCCCTTTTGTCCTATAAAAATAAATTCTTACAAAAATATTACAGTCAAATTAGTTATGTGTCCCAGTTGTATTGCTTCATCTATTGAGACCCCCAGATGACTAAGATCTTACCAGTCCTGACAGGCTGTTTACGAGGGCCTGCTCCGAGGCATGTACTCTCGGGTGTCAAGTTCACTGGAACCGGCCTGGGAAGCCCTATTCGTGGCGAGGTGGGACCTGGACCCCTCCTGTTTGAGACAGGGCTCACCGTCACTTTGCCTACAGGGATTTTAGGATTGTGGGGTTTCACTTTGTCAGAGAGCGCCATCAGTTTTCTCACTGCACCTGGCGACTCAGCACCTGTGATGGGCAAGTGGTGTTGCAATACAGGCAGACAGCCAATCAGAAAGGACAGAAACAGTTATGTACAAACAAAATAACATTTTTTTTTGCATAAAGCCATTCAACAAACAGCTTAATCAATTCAAAGCAAGCCAATAAATATTTTAAGACTATAACTGTGTAATTCATTCTGTATAATACTGGAGATTATTCCTTGTGGACATGAAAGAAAAAACATGTTTTCTTTGAGGTCAAACATAATAACCGTGTTTCTATTGTACTGGGTGTTAAAACATTTTCAAAGGCAATATGACTCCAAAGTATTATACAGAATAGTTGAATAGTTAAAGTAACTGTATGTCTAGAAAAAAAATCATGCTAAGTAAATAAATGCACAAAAAAAAAAAAAAAAAAAAAGCTCTAACAAGACAAAGAAATTCAAAGAACAAGGAGACACTATCGAAACTGTATTATTTTATATACACATAGTTAAAAAAATTTTTTGTTCAATCAAATATTTGAACTCAAAAAAAAAAAAAATGAAACAAACTCAATATTAATATTTATCTATAATTAGCGATGAAGTTGCAGAAAGTATGACAATGATAGAGGTGGATACTGAAAGTACTTGTTAGTTTTGAAAAGACTGGAAATGAAGAAATAGATTTATTATTGATTAATATTACAAGTACATCTGTGATTTTGTATGTCATAGCCTTTATAACATTAGCTAATTTAGAAATGAAAATAATATAGCTTAAAATTTTTTTCTTTTGTTAACACTTGAAGATTAACAAAAAAAAAACAAAAAAACTTTAAACAAAATAGTTTTATTTCATTCAAATGCACCATTCTGAGTCACATAGAGAGAGAGATTCTAGTGTAAGTAAACTAACGAGAACAAGATGGGAGGGAAATGACTGGTGACACATATTTTTTTTTTAGAACTTACCAAATTTGGGACCTGCAGCTGACATGACTCTCCTCTCATCCATATTGGGAGAGTTATTTACACTAGGAGATGGATCTCGTCTTTTCACTGAACAAATGGTAACACTATTACAATTATTGTCTTTTAAATTAGCTTCAACATATTCTTTTTTTTTTTTGCTAATGAAATTTAATCAAATTACATCCTTATTAAAATTATGGATGTTTCTAAAACAAATTTTGTAATTGATTCATAGAAATGGATAAATAACTTAAGTAAATATACATAAAAAATATAAATAAAAGTATGTATGTCCCGCATAAAAATCAAAACCCCTTGACCACTCTTGATAAAACTTGTTATAAATGTTCCTTAGATCATGGCGGAGATCATATTGTGCGTTTAATGTCCCTCCCACAACTGAAGGGTCCTTAAATTTACAAAAATGCCTAAATTCATCTCTATAAAAGAAAAATTTAACAAATAGGGAAAACCCATTTTCACTGTATTTTATATTAGGTATGAATATGTCAACTAAACCCCTTTTCACACTCTACTTTCATGGCAAAATTGGAAGGGAACATTCACCATGTTTGACATGGATCCAATGCACTAAATCAGTAATACCCAAAGGCTTGTGGGTCATATCCGGCTAGTTTATATATTTGTGTCAAATGAAAGAGTTAAAAAAAAAAAAGATTTTTTGAGTGTAGATAAGATTTAGCAAGTCCTGGAATAATCAAGTTATTCCATTCAAAATGTGAACTATGAAAATACTGCTTCACATACGCTATGGACTATTCAAATCTTGAAGGGAATTTTTTTTTTGGTTTTAATATCAAGCAACCTTTACTACAGAAGTTAGATTTCATTCTAAAATGATGGACCTCATTAAGACTTGTTGGATCAATGCAGATAGGAACAATTTTAAAGTTGTTTTTTTAGAGTTGTGATCTGAAAAGCTTTATTTATAACTTTACTTTATTGAATATCTGCAAGGAAAAATACTGTGTTGGTCAGTGCTATTTAGTAAGACAAAGACTTTAAAGTACGCTTACATTGTACAAAGATTGTGTAATACTGACCTGATGGCTCACACAAATTGGACATTTCAGCTAACTTATCTTCATCTGAATTACTTGGCATATTGCTTAGATAAGATTTAACCCGACGAGTCATCTGAGCCTGCCAAATAAATAAGAAAGGTTCAAGATTTAGTACTGCAACAATTGTACTGGAGGTAATAATAAGACTCTCTATAAGACATGGGACATCATAATAATAATATTTATTGTACATAAGGAAATTGGTCTTACATTTTGTGCAATACACCAGACAAAACATTATATAACTATAAAAAAAAATGCACATTCGCACCAGACTCACTCACAATTTACATGTGAAAAGTTTATTTCAGATTGTTTCTATTTAATGATTTCATTGCCATGGGAACAAAAGAGTTTTTGTGTCAATTTGTCTTGCTATTGATCTTTTGTATCTCTTTTGTGATGGTAAAATCACAAAATCCTAACCCAAAGGGTGATTTTTTTTCTAGAATCTTTTTTAGCTTTTTCAAACAGCTGCCCAAATAAGGTTGATTTTTTGCCAATGACTTTACCAGCAGCATTTAGGATTCTATATTTAATGCTCAGATTGATATGTAAGGCAGTGATATTAAAACTTAAAATATTGTAGATGTGAGCTTGATGAAACATAGCCAAGGCCTTTTCATTAACATGAAGCAAAGACAGGTTTCTCAGATATCATAATCTTTGCTGCCCTCTTTAACATACAATCAGTATTTGCAGTCAAATTGAGTGTCTATAAAAGCTGATCCCTCACCTCTTCATACATTTTCTTGGCATTGGGCAGAGCTGAGCCTCGCCTGTTTTTGGTTCTCTTCAATGTGGTCATACCTGAGACTAACGCACTTTGGAAACTACTATCTGTACTTAGAAACATGTTGTTAGAATCCTGCAACAAATGCAAATATGTGTTATAATATTTCATTTAATTACAAACACTTAAAAGAATATAATAATCAATGGATATTTTTTCCTTTTTTTGTTTGAAGACAGAATAAAACTATAACCAACAAACTTTTTTTCCCCTTTAAGTCTGATGATTGTAGTTTAAATTTTGCTGTCTGAGGGAAGAAATAGTATCATTCAGATTATTTCAAATTTTTTCTTTTAATCTCAATATAAAATTGTGCTATAGGCCAAAAGTTGTAATTCCTTAAAGGTTTAGGAATCTTAGTAGCAATATAGAATTATTATAATTTTTTTTTTACCAAAGGCTTGGTGATCAATGCCATTCAAACTTTAAAACATATACCCATTCTTAATTTGAACTGCAAGATAACATATTTTTGAAAAAAACATTTTTTTTCTGTTTTAATTTCTAACAAACTACTACCAACAATTTACAAATGTTGATGCAAGGTTTCTTCAAGTTGGCATAAAAGGTCAAGTATAACTAAACACTTCTTACTTTTGAATCAGCAGTTCCAGACCTTTAACACAAAACAACTCTATTAATACCAATAAAACAGTTATCTGTATTTTAACATATTTCAGTCCAATATATTTTGCAGCTGCTCTATTACATAATAATAACAAACATCAACTTCATCTAATTTTGTTTATTATTGGTTGGGCATCAGCTAGGACAACTGAGGGTAATGATAGACTATTAATCTTCTCTTATGTAATACTCCATTCTAGTCTTCAGGGTGAAAAAATCTAAAATCCTTAGTCATAAAAACCTAAATTGAACAACTGTCCACACTACCTTCTCTTCATTAATAAGCTTTTATCAAATGACATACATTTGGTTTAAACTCTACACACACAGAAAAAAAACTTACATATTTAGTAGAACATATATTGCACATGTGGCGGATTTCTTTAGCTATCATGCGTAATTTTTCAAAGTTAATGAGACCGTCAACAGTTGCATCATTCCCCAGATGTATGAAATAGAGATCTTTCTTAAATATTGGATAAAATGGAATCTGTTGGGATAAAGAGAAATGATGAATTAATACAGACACAGTACGAATCATATATATTAATGTTAAATAGAAATATTTTTTATGAATATAACTATACACTGACTTACATATGGAGGTGAAACATGTTCACTGTTAATGAGATTACGATACTTGGCCATGTTGCGAGATGGATCCATAAAAGACTGTAGATCCTGGAGATTATTATTAATTCTAAAAATCTTTTTTCTAGATTTTGTACATTTTCAATTTTTTAACTTAAAAAGTGAATAACAAAAAAAAATGTTTAAATTATTTTATAGCAATGATTATTGATGAAAAACTGTTGTATAGGCTAAAACACTAACCTCAAAAAGTTTTAAATATTTACTAGGCAACCTTTCCCATGTCTGTTTTAATCGAGATATTGCTCCATGGCCTAGGCCACTCAGAATGGCAAACATTGAATTGAAATTTTTACAATCCTTACAGTGTTCTAAAAAAAACAAAAAAAATCAGAGATTGAATAAAACTACAAAAACAGCAGACTAGAGCTTGAAAAAAGAAGAAAACAAAGCAATTTTCTAAGTGACTTTCTAAGTGACGCTGCAGTAGTTATAATGTCTGCACAGTGTACTTACTAGCTATTTTAATGAAATGTTTGAGTAGTTTTGTTCTCTTGACTAGATTCGTTTCATTGGTGATCTCTGTGATAACCCAGAACATCTCTTTGTTCACAAGCTGTGGGAAGGAGAAAGCAGTGGCTTATAGACATTGGCTCAATCAAGTCCAATCATTTGATACAAAAGATATATGCACTAAAGAAATGATTTCAAAACTGGAATATGATCTTTTGTCAGAGAGCTTACTGCTTATTTATTCTTTGAGATATTGCCACTAGCCCAAGGTTTAAAAAAACAAAATTACATTAAATATGTCAATCTAGAAGAAACAGGAAAAGCTTACCTCAGCAAATTTATGAAGTTGATGACATCCATATTTGGACTTAATGTCGTAGAGATCATCAATATATTCAGTGGGTTCTATGTCTCTGAACACACGATAGTCATTAAGGGTCAGCTGCCAGGCCACCTCATGAGGGTATAGTTGAAGCAAACTGATCAGACTTTCCGCAAGAAGTTGACCAATCAGCTCGTCCGGTATCAGAGGCTCAGGCGCCAAGTTGTTCTTCAGGTAATACCTAAGTATACGAGGGAGGGCCCGCCTGATAGAGGTGTGAAAGTTGTTCCCCCCATGATGACAGCAGGAAAAGGCAGTAGTGAGAGACAAAGAGAGATGAGACAATGGCAGAGACAATTCAGATAAACACCATTCACAGACCAGTTGACAGTGATGAGACATTCAAACAGACATTTCATAGTTAAATCATACATGCCAATCAAAAGGAATACAAGGGTTAAAGACCAAGAAACAGATTAAACCAGGAAGAAAACAATTGACCAAGAATTGGCGGGATGGGTGGGGAAAAGAAAAAGAGAAACAGCCAACATTATTATACCCTTAGTGAGATTTTAAATGGGCCTAATTCATTAGAATCAAAGCTGGACTTGTACATATACAACTAATATGTATAGTTAAAAATAAAAAAAAAATATATAAATATAGCCTACTAATATAAAATAACTATAGGTCAATGGGTCAAGCCTGCACACAGGTTAGTAATCAATGTCCATAGTAAGTTTTTTTTTTTAATTTATTGACAAGACCAACACTATAATACTGATGAAAATACTTTTCTATTTTTTGGGGGGCTAAAATATTTAGATTTCTTTGGGCTTCTGAAACAAAGCTGTTTTACACTTAATGTATGCTACTTTATAGACTCATTCCCAAAGGTATTACTCTATGTATGTTTTTAGATACATCCCAAAGGTATTACACTTAATGTATGCTACAAAATACGGCGCGGGAGGACCTAAGTCTAAGACTCATCCCAAAGGTATTACACATAATGTATGTTTCTAGAAACTTAACAGACACATCTCAAAGGTCTTATACTTAATGTATGCTACAAGATACTTTACAGACTCATCCTCTTGTGTAATTATAGAATGTTGGTCTTGTTCAAAACTAAGTAAAGCATAAAGTGTGATTTTGTAAAAAAAAAAAAAAAGTTTTGTGTTGCTATTTTAAAATAAAAGTTGAAAAATAAAAGTATATGATTGATGACTTCAAAACATCATTACTCATTAGTGGAGTCTGAATTGACTTAAAAAAAAACCATTCATATCTCATTAAATTTTTTTTTAAAAACATTAGCTTGTTTATTTCTTAGTAATACAATACATGTAAATGTATGTACATGCTTAGCCCAATGCTTGCAAAATGTTCTGAACACCCACAACTACAATCCAGTCTTTACTGACATTATCAATTTGTTTAGTTTTATTTACAAACTTTTTTTTTCTTTTGTATTAAATACCTCAGATGCACTTCGCACAAAAACCAAAGCAAAAAAAAAAAAGAGAAAAAAAACAAACAAAAAAAACATAGCCAACTGGTTAATCAAATAGTTAATTAGAAAGCATTTTAAAAGCATGTTAAAACTGAAAAAGGAAAAACAAACTAGTTTAGCCCTTTTTAATTTTTTTGTTAAATTTTCAGACAACTGTCTAAACAAGATAATATTTTTTTTTTTTACATTTATATGTGCACTATTTTTATTTGGCCAATTAAAAAAGCAAACACTGAATCTGTATTTGATTGCATTACAAATTATCTTGCCAAATAAATAAAGATTGAGAATTTTAATTTTTTGACTACTATAGGACCATCCAGCAAATTACAGCAATTCTAACCATGTTAATAAAGCAAAGACAAAAAGAGAGAAAAAAAACTTAAACAAGAAAAGCAGTAAAGAAAAAGTTGAGAGGAGGAATTCAAGTGGACACAATCCATGTACAACAAACTATTCAGACAACACTTAGAGGAACAACACTAAGAGGAACAACACAATACCAGAAATGAGTTAGACATTGACTGAGGAAACAGACTAGATCATCGGGTGGTTAATTATGTGATTAAACTAAATTATCTTAAGACATTTTCCAAAGTTCAATCCTTAAAAAAAAATCACCTTAAACTTGCATATTAATGATTAACCAAAAACAAAAAGATGATGCAAATATTAAAACAAGAAATACTAGTGTGCTATGGTGTAAGATGCACAACCAAATATTTTTTTTTATCTACATTTTATAAACTGGAAATTAAAATATACATTAAAAAAAAAAATCAATGTCTCCAAGAAATCAACTAAAACCATGCAAAAGAAAAACAATTACTGAGCAAACCAAAAATAAAAGGAGAGAGAAAATGTTAACCATTTGCAAACCATAAACAATGCACCGCTAGCAGAACATTTGAATTGTCAGCCAATGTCAGGGTCAATGTGCGGGACATGATGCCAAATGAGTCAAGATTATATTGATATAGATAAATATTGGTATATATAATATATGTGTGTTATATAATATTACAGCTTTGTGTACTTATTTGTTATTGTGCTCATTTTAACATGTCATCTGCCATCTAAATCACAAAGAGGTTGGTAAAAGTCTACTCTTAAAAAATAATAACACTGTAACCTTTTTTAAACAATATTTTTTCTGACATGAGTCATTATAAAAATATAAGAATAGATAAACAAATAAAAAAAAGAAAGAAGAAAAGAAAAACAATTTTTTTAAAAAAAGGATTTTTTTTTTTTTAATTTCTTTATTATTCTGTTATAAAATTTAGATCTTTTTTTTGTTGTTGTTGTTAAATGTAGGACTCTAAAAAAAAATATTGAAATAATTAGATTATAAAAAAGTAAAGTAAAAAGTTCCCCCTTTCAGACCTAGTGGTCTATAGGGCAGATGATGTAAAGGTCATCTGATTCTGTGGCCTACGGTTAACGAGGGTGTCATGTGGCCAGCACAACGACCAACCGCCTTTACTTTTCCACAACTAATGTCAGGTACCCAATAGAGCTGGGTGGACTCAAGGGCGCTCGAAAATCCCGAAATAAAAATCCCAGTCTTCACCAGGATTCGAACCCGGGACCTCCAGTACAGAAGCCAAGCGCTTTACCGCTCAACCACCGCGCCCTCAAATTATTTTTTAAAAAAAAAAGCTTTCTTAAATAATATTTTGTAAATAATATTTTAATTTTTAATTTATCCAAAAAAAAAAATCCTGCGTATTAAATGGTCATATTTGCAAAACTTCTGGAGAAAATGAAAATAAAACTGTACTGACTATTAAAAAAATAAAAAACTTACAACACTACAGGAATACATTTTTTTTTTGCTATAGTTAAATAGTTTCTGCGTTTAAAAAATGTCACGTTTTTGTTCAAAATAGTTTTATAAAAAAAATGTGACTTAAATGGCAATATGACATAACTTATAAGACCAGCAGTTAATGCTTAAAGTAAATATTATCAAGTTTAATTCATAAATGTTTACAGATCCAATGATTTTTAAAATCTCACTATGGTGTTGGCTATGAATGAGTAGACTTGGAGAAAAGACCAGCACTGAAAAACTCAAGATGATCAAATATTATCTCCAGGGCAAATAAACAGAACGACATGATTGGACTTGATCCTTCAACAAAAATGAAATACATATCAAAACAATCAAATGAAAAGAAAAAAGCAAACAAGGCTTTGTTGAGGAATTTTATCACCAGCAAATTTAAAAAAACACTTTCTTTTTAATAAAAGTAACTTACCACTGAAAGGATATTATTCTCTCAATTAAAAAAAAACAACACAATTTATTGTTTAACTTATGAATCCAATGAATAGTCCATTGCACAAGAACAGAAAGAAAATGTTTCTTGGGTCCTCTGACAATGTTTAGATAAAGATAATAATAAACTAAAAAAAAACTTTCTGGATATGTTTTGTTTTTCTTTTCAAAACAGAACATTTGCTCAAAAATTGTTAAAATATCCTATGTTGTGAACTCAATGATACAATACAAGAACACAATAATGAAACTAAAAATTGTATACATTAGAACTTTGAACCTCAAAAATGTTTAGTTTTCAATATTTGGTAAGAAAGCAATTTCAGTTTTGCTAACGGAAATCATATTGTTAAAAAAAATCACTTAAATGCAGCTTCCAAGTGGAAAAAAAAATGGAAAGCAGCAATAAAGATTCTATTACAAAAACTGAGCACCAATTCTGCAATGCATTGTTCAGCCCTGGGACAACACTGAAATGAACTCATCAAAGTTGGAAACAAAGAGCTTGAAATGTAGAACTAACTAAAGTTGTAACACTACATTTACAATCACATATTTTTGGCTTTAATGCATCTTCACAAATTACCACCACCAAAAACTGTACATGATGACAGGTGAGACTGCCTGATGCTTTTGTACACTACTTGCAGACAACACAGACATACACGGTGTCACAAAGATTAAAGGCAAGATTACAGTTGAAAGGAATGAGAGGCATACTGTACAGGTGAGTGAGTGTAAATATGAGAGTCACATCAAGACAAGATATAGGTCTATAATATATAAATATAGAGAGAGATACATGAATGAAATCCAGTTTATGTGATCTATAAAGCTAATTATAGGCTCTGTTTGTGCTTATTATGCAAAAAAAGGGATTAAATAAATAAAAATATTTTAGAACAAAAAAAAGAAAACAAGGTTATCAACAGTAGACTGTTCAACTTACCGCCCATTTAGATTCAATCTTTCAGGCAAATTGCTGAGTGTGTCTGGTAAACGTTTACTTTTGATAAACTTCTCCATTTCCACTGTGACTTCTCTTAGAGAATAATTACTACCAGATAAAATAAAAATTGTAGTTTATTTTCTCTAAAGCTCAAGTCATGAAAATAAAAATTGTCAAGATACATAAGCCTGAAAAATACTGTCTCAAGACTAGGACAAATAAATTAACAGAAGGAATTAAAGAATTTTCAATTTACAATGAGTTACATTGAAAAGCTTTTCATAAAAAATAGTTTAGAAAAAAAAAGTGACTTTTTTTTCAAACTTGTTGATTGGCTATATATAATTAAAAAAAAAATAGTATAAAAAGTAAGATAAACCTCATCTGTACAAAATTGAAATCACAAGTTTTGAAAAATGCTCATTTTAAACTAGATGCAGGGACAAAGCAACACAATGTGTTATATTATGCTTAAAACTAAACATGAATGATGCTAATAAAGAGCAAATATTGAACTAACCAACTAGGATCAGTTATTCCAAATTCTTGCAACGCCAACATCACAACCTCTTTTGCTGTAGTTTCCTATAATAGTAAAAATGAAATTTGTATCAGAGCATGTAAAATATCTATGTATAAAAAAAAACAACAGAAATAACAACAGACATTAAAGATATCAATAGCTACAAAATGTATGTGTCCATTCTACAAGTTCAATTTAATGCTGCAAAAAAAAAAAAAAAAAACAAAAAAAAAAAAAAAAAAAAACCTAAGAAATATATATATATGAAAATACAACTTCAGTGACACAACTCAACAACAACTTGAGGACACAACTAAGTAATTCAGTGCTTTTACATTTGCACAAACAATAATTTGGTAAATGAATTAATTAAAACTTGCAGAATCAATAATACATTAAAACGGTGATCACAAAAAATATAAAGATTAAAACAAAAAAACCATAATCGCCTACTGGCCCTGTGTTTTTCAGCTACTAGGTTATATTAACTATAAAGAAGAAGAAGGAATTTGGACGTTTAAATTAGTTTAAATTAATCTACGATTCAAGCAAAGACAGAGCTCTAAATGGTTTTAAATATTTAAAAAAAATGAATTGCAGTTCAACAGTTAAAGTTGAGTAAAGAAAAAAAAAAGATACAGTGACTTGATTGCCACCAATTAACTTTTGTAAATTTTTTGACAAAAATAAAACTCGTGGTTTTCACAACAAAATAAGAATAGCATCACCCAGTCAAGAAAATGAGGCTATTACTTACCTTGTGAATCAACAAGTACTTGAAAGACTGATCAGATCTGTACACTTTCACAACATGTTCTGGCATGTCATTTCTGTCATCCACAATCAGCCCAATGGAAGTAATATCTGGGTTGCTGGCACTAAAGTGATTACTCAGAGTAACACCAGTGTTGGACGATGAGGAAGATGTTGAAGATTTTCTGGATGGCTTGGAATAGAGACTTTCGTCAGAGTGATTAATGGAGGCAGTGTCACGCCTGAAATCAAATAAGGAGTCTCATGAAAATTGTTTTGAAAAAATATTAAGATGATTTAGTCCTTACAGAACCAAATTCATATTTTATTACTATAATTCATGAAACTGAATTCAATAAAGTGAACATAATGCTAAGTTTAAGAGGATCTATGTGCAATTCATTAGTTAAATTGTTGGAAATGACTAACCCCAACATCTCTATTCATCATAAATTTTAGAAAAAAAGAGGGATTTGAATTTATAACCTTTGTTCTGAAAACAGGAGACTCATTTCATTACATTAGATGTGTCGCATTGAACTTAACTTACCCATTGATGTTCTTTGGCATGAAGTTAAAATGGGTTAAAGCTTTGCGTAACTTGGAATTGGAACCAAATATTCCTGATCGCTTCTCATTCTTTTTTATATCCCTTGGCTCAGTTGTAAAAATTGGAGCTGTTGAATCTAGGTCGGGTACTGATAATCTTTGTTTAGGATTGGGTATACTGCCATCTTCTCGTTTGACTTTTCTGGGTGTGTTGGGTGTAGTCTTGCCATCTTTGTCTGAAGACCTCAACATGTTCTTGAAATCTGAATCATGAAATACAGTTTAACATCATCATATCAGTGCTGTGTTGATTTCAATAAGATTATACGTACAGTGCATATATGATATGCCAAATTTTTGGACTAATCTTAAACAGGGTTTACTTTATGTGAAAACCAATTCTGACATTACAAAAATGTTTATATTAGTAATATTTCTTCACATAATTATTACATTTAGAGCCTAAAATTGAACTGACTTACAATGCATATATGCCTATATGGAGCTTAGTATATAATATACTAGCAGTACACACCAGCTAAAACTGTTGATTTTTTTCCAGGCTTTATTTGGGAAGACTCGAGAGGCTAAGTACGCTTTAACTTGGCTTGGACACCTATCAATGCGGTTCAAAGTTCGATACCCGACTCAAGCAGAGTTGAGTTTGCTGAGCGCCTTAAGGCAGCACGGAAAAAAAACTTCACCCAGATACCCCCCCACACCAACGGTCCACAAATGACATTGATGAACCTTAGCGCACTGAGTATGCTATAAGCATGAAAGTAGCGCTGTATAAAAAGCTATAATATATTTATCTATTTTGTTTATTAATTGTATAATTCTATTGATGGGATATGATCACAATTTAAAAAAAAATGTTGAACATGAAAGTGTCCTCAAATCTGGACATTGACATTTTGAAGCCAACCATGGTATCATTCTATAATGTTTTAATAAAATATAAACCAATGCCCAAACAGCTAACCAAAATAATGACTCTTTCTATTGTATGTTTACCTTGTAAATTAGATTTGACAGTAATAGAGAGATGTGTTGTTCCTCGCAGTATCTCCAAGGCTTTATTATAGTAGATCTGATGAAACTTGTGGCCATTCACTTCAAGAATCTACAATAATTTATACAATTTATAATATACATTTTATAAATATATATCCTTTTTTACAAAGCTTAATCAACTCAATTTGTCTGCCTGGTCAAAAGTGTGTACACTTTATTTCTCCCACACCCATTCTCGGATCAAGCTGAAACTTTGCATAATTATATATTGGCGTAGACAAGACATTAATCAATTTTTTAAAAATGTAAAAGTAACCAATTAGACAATTAATTACTGGCATTATTTTCTTTAATGGCAACAAGGGAAACTAATACATCAGTATTCACAGATATGGCTAAATTTGTTGGGTTTAGTCGCCTTAAATAATTGTTAACGCTATTTCTCCTTCACAAATTCTCCAATAAAGTTGATGCTTAAAACAATGTTTTATTGTAGCTAACAAAACATGAATCAACAAACAAAAATACTCAGTCAATTAATTATTGGTAATTAAGGTTATTATTTAACTGGGATAGATTTGAGCTACCCAGGCTGGCTGCTATAATGGGTAAACTTTGGGTAATATGTGGTTGAGCATTGTAGAAAATAAAAATGTGAACGTACGACTGACCTGATCACCTCTTTTCAATCCTGCTTCAGCAGCTTTTGACCCTGGTGTGACTTTTGTGACAAATATTCCAAAGCCCCTCTCCAAGCCACCCAGTATTGAAAAGTGTAACATCTCCTCCCTGGTGGCCCTGGTCAAGGTCACAGTTCTTAGGCGAGCCTTGGCAGCACAGGCCATGTTGAGCAAGCTCAGCTGACCCATCATCTTCTGGCAGAAGACATGGTTGAAGCATACAATTGGAATCTTACAAGAATTCTACTCTAAAAAGCCTCAATCTACAAAAGCCTTGATGTGTTTTAGGTAAGATTAATTTTAGCAAGTGATTCCCAAGCAATGACTGTTTCCCTAATAGTAATCTCAAAAAGCATACACTTCTTTATGGTAAGTCATGTGTATGTTGTTTTTTTTTAATAAAGTATATCATTGCAAATTTCAAAAGATGTTTACACATTAAAATTTTGATTTGAAACAGTTGAATTTATCATTTTATTATATTTCAAAATGTATTCTGATTATTTAAGAAAAAGTTTTTTTTTCAAAATGTATTTTAACAAATTTCACAAATATTTCCTTTTAAACTATACCTTATGTAGCTATAATCCTTATTCTTAAATAAAAAATCACTGTCAGGCTTATGCAGAAAGGTCAGAGCCTATCAGTACAAAGCATTAGTTAGATTTAGTAGCAGGATTGAACAATGACATGTGAGATAAGGACTGATGCAAAATACAAAACTGAATTTAAAGGATCTTTTGATTTTTTTTTTTATTGAATAGAGTCATTGGAAGTCTTTGTTTCTACTTCAAAAAAGTTTTTGGTAGATCTCACATCTTGAAATATTAGAAGACTTAGAAATTACACATGTCACTTATCAAGTTAAATATATGGAAATCTTTGCAGCTAAAAAAAAAATAGAACTAAATCTGTTTTATGATCTTACTGTATTGTGTTAAAGAACTGCCTGTGTCTCTTGACTGCTCATGACTGGTTAAGCAGCACAATGATTTTGTTATAACTTAACTAATAAAGAACGAAATGAAGCCAAAAGAGAATGAGAAACATATAAGCTGTATCTCCATAGCCTGTTTATTCCAATTTAGATATTATCACATTACCATTGATTGGAAGAAAGGCGTGAACGTTAAAAGCCATATGTGACAAACTCGATAACTCTGGTATCTTTTCAGCATTTTTTGATTTAAAAAAAAAAATTTCTTTTGAAAATATAGTTTAAAAAAAAGTATTATTTTAGAGGACCATGCACCAGCCTTGCATGTGTTTGTTTTGTTATGAATGCTATAATTGTAAAATATGCCTTTGGTTGGGAAACACTACTACCTCTAGCTCTTTAAAAAGAATAAGAAATGTATTAGAAATATTTAAATAGAGTTTACTGTCAATCACAACAAACCTAAGCCTGTTAGTGACGTCTTGTGTTATACTATTTAATCAAATGTTAGTGCAAAGGCCTCCATCCAAATCATATACTTAATTAGTAGGAGAAAGTATGCACATCCTAATGCTGATCATAAGAAATGTAATACTACAATTAAATTGTGTATATTTCAAAAGTTTTAACAAGGTTTAAACAGAGATATATTAGAGTTGGATACTATACACACTAAGGTTATGTAGCAGAACTTGTAATATAT